>JALQSN010000735.1:0-25000 GCA_023690525.1 Holotrichia oblita | reverse complement strand
TGTAAGGTATAATTTTATGGTATAACAGAAGTAATATATTTGATTCCAAAAAGGCCTTCTTAAAAGGAAGGTGGCTGGGAAACTCCGCATTTTTATCCGTGTATGTACAGGTCTGAGACCAAAAAAAGCAACGACCTGCAGCAAATTTAAAGGGAATTTTAGTAGCACTTTGGTGGAAACGCAGATGAGAAACTCGCCGAATAGGATAGCAATATCGGCGGAAGAATGCTTGTGTGTTATAATCAGAAGGAACCGAATGCCATTCATTATACATTATGTTGTAAAGTTCAAATAGATGGTCTGGAAACTAGCGTGAGTAATTCAGTTTAGCCGACGTGCGGGTTTTGAATATTTTGTAAATACACTTATTTAATAGAATGTGTATGTTTACAAAAGCAAAAATAAAAGGAATAAAAGTGAAACCAAACATTTTGTATCACTTAATTAACTGTCTGCAACTATTAATTAAGGTATTGATGTCATATCGCATGAAAAGGTTTTTCATTATTTTGTTGTTTTTAATAAGTTTTCACATTAATTCCAGCCTGATGCGATAACTAAATGAAATGTATTGAAAAAAGTACAATAACATTTCGTAAAAGAACTAGATATTGTATCTGTAAATATGCAGCAGAATCAATATACAGTAATCCCTCGCCTAACGCGGGGGTTAGGTTCCATGATAAGACCGTGGTTGAAGAAATTCGCGGTTGGTGAGGGCAAATTAAGAAAGTGAACGTTTGTGTAATATGTATAAATAAACTTTAATTCTATAACTAAATGCACACTAAATATAAACTAAATACATTCATTTACTAAAATATGAATGAATAGTTGGCTGTTTCATATTTCTCTTAATGTCTTTTTGAATTTCCTTGTATGGCAGTAGTAAACCTACCAATCATAAGCAGTTTATTTTTTAAAACGAAAACCGCGGATAAGTGAAACCGCGTTTGAGGAAGCCGCGTTTGGCGAGGGATTACTGTATATTGAAATGTACAGTTACCCGCGAAAGTATTCATCCAAGTAAAAAAATCGATTACAAATAGAAGATGAAAAACGATTTCTTTCGCCACAAATCGATCATTAACGACAACAACAGCTTAAATGTGGAGTATTTCTTTAATAATTTAATTAGGAAAGTTACAAGTATTGAAGTATCTACGCATGAAAAAAGTCACTTCTCTTTTGTGGTGAAAGTTGAATTAAATTTATATCACTAAAAGAAAGATTAGGATTTGATAACCCAAAATCCAAAATTTCAATTGATTATCTGCAATGGTTTCAAAGTTACATTACATACATTTTTACTCAACGAAATAGAGGCGAAAATTGCCTGCAAACGCGAGTCACTATCAATGTGTTTTGAAAGCTCATCAAAATTTTATTTTTGGAAAAAATGTTTGAAATTTATCTGAAAATTGAAGGAAATACAAACAATGGATGAATGAAGAATGGTCAGAAAGAAATTCCAGCAATAATATATTTCTTCTCAAACAAGCTGATGCTTCTGGGACTGCAACATAACATTTAACGTGTGACATATTTGTCGTGTAAGACCAAGAAAATACTTGTGCAATGAATAGACCATTCATGTATATAGACACAATATTATCTTAATGAATAAATGTGCTAGCTTGCAATTTACGCTCGGCGGTCAATCCATATTTTCACCACGGTTAAAGGTGTTGACTTTTTGGGTGTCTCAACTGTACATATACAGGGTGTCCAGACCATGCAATGACGGAAGATTACGGATTTATTATTACAGTTAGAGAAAAGTATTTTAGACAAAAGTTGTAGCCACTCTTAAAATACACATTCTAAAATTATTTTCAACTATACAGAGTGTTGTGTGACCATACCCTATATTTTTCTTCTAAAGTAAAGTATTTTTTATAAACTTTTTAATGATACCATCTTTTCGCTATCTGCACTTACTAGTTTATGACTTATTAACTGTTATTATTAATAGATTAAAAATTTAAACGAAAAAAGTCGTAGTCAGCTGTGAATTTTTAATTGAAATAAAATCTGCATTTTATATCTGTCATTAGCTACGTTGCATTTACAAAATAACGCTGATAATTGTAATTACTTTTGCGATGAATTTCACGAAAGAAGAAATGGTAAATATGATTTATGCATTGGCTGAGAGCGAAAGAAACTGTTTATTAAAGCAGCTTGCCACTATACTTATTTCAGTACTAAATAAGTATCTAAAGTTGTCACACTGAAAAAATGTACTAAATTTTGCTCCCTGTATGAAACTATGAACATTTTTTATACTTTTTTAGTACTTTAAGATCCAAAGAAGAATCCAAATTATTTTGTGCAGTTTGATACAGTCTTATTATTTCGTAATTTGCAAAAATGACAATTGTCAGAAAAACAAAACCATATGCAGCAGCGTTAGCTGTAACAGTGATGATGATAATGATAATAAGAAGAAAGAACGCTATTCTAAAGGAGAAGCGCTTATATGGACCAGAAGATGGCTTGAAAGAAGAATGGACGGCAAGGGAATATTAAATATGTTGAATCATGAGTTATTGACTAAATATCCAGTATAGCTTATAAAAATGTCTTACGAATGAACAATGCCTCTTTTGAAAAACTGCTAAGACTTGTGCTTGATTTCGGGAACAGATACATCTAACCCTAGCTCTAGAAGTTCGGTCTTCATGTTTTCTAACGCCAGGTTCCTAACATTTCTATTTTTAGATAGTGGATGGTTCGGTACATATAGGCATTCATTGTCTCTGTACATTGCTATAAGCAACGAAACTTGTTGCTGAGACCACATTAAGAAGCACTTTGCGAATCATCAACATATGAATTCATAAATTCGTAGGTTTTTTTCTTGTTCGCTAAGATGATACGCATGCTACTGCGCAGTTTAAGTATACCAGCAGAGTTTCAGTACAAGAAATTAGAACATGTCCTAATTTCTTGTACTAAAACTGCGCGCGCATGCAATTTTAAATATATATATATATAATCAGGTCCTCATCTACCGTTAGGTGTTGAGGTACGTCTTCCCTTTTCAGTTTTCCTTGATAAAATTTCTCCAGTTTTTCCTGTTTTTGGATAGTGCTTCTGCTTGTCTCCATGTTATGCCTCTTTTTTTCAGTATTTCTCCTATTTCTCCATCCCATTCTTTTCTCGGTCTTCCTCTTCTTCTTTTACCAGGTTTCTTTGCTTCCCACACTCTTCTAGCTTGTCTTTCTTTACCTAATCTATTTAGGTGACCCCACCATCTTAGCTGCATCTTCTCTATATGTTTTCTTGCACTTACTAGTTGTAGGTTGTTTCTTATTGTTTCATTTCTGATTTTGTCTAGTAATGTTACATTTGATATTCTTCTTAAGTACTTCATTTCTGCTGTTTGTATTTTTTTTTGCATTTTTTCTGTTGTTACCCACGATTCACATCCATATAGCAGAGTAGGGAGATAAATTCTTTTATATACTGAGATTTTTGTTGTTTGACTTATTTCTTTTTTCCCAATGAAACCATTTTTCATACTATGGTAGAGTTTGTTTGAGGAGGATATTCTGCTGTTGATCTCAGATTCATAGCTTCCTTTTCCATCGATCAATGCTCCTAGATATTTGATATTATCAACTTGTTCCACAGATCTTCCTTTAACGTTGATGTTAATATTTTTCTTAGTATTCGATACTACAACAGCTTTGGTCTTGTTTGTATTTATACTCATTCCCTTTTCTTCTAGCGCCTTAATCCATATGTCGGTGTTGTATTGTAGCGATTCTTCACTGTTTGCAATCCACAGTATATCGTCAGCAAAGACGCATTCGCTGATACATACATTATCCATCCTATTATATCCAGCACTTGTCTTTTTTGATGTAGCACTACATCCAATTATTATCTCATTGAGGTACAAAATAAATAGTAGTGGACTAAGCACACCCCCTTGCCTTACTCCTTGTGTAGTAATGAATTTCTCTGTCTCTTCATTCAGGACCCTGACTACATTTGCACTGGTCTTGTATAGTGACTCTATAGCCTCGACTAGGTTCTGCTCCACTTCATATTTCTCCAGTGTTTTCCATATCTGTTGTCTTGGAACCCTATCGAAAGCCGTTGTTAAGTCAATGAAGCAGAGGTATAGTTCTTTATTGTATTTAAGATATTTGTCTGTTAAGTTTCTGATGGTGAAGATGTGATCTTGGACACTATAACCGGGCCGGAAACCACTTTGGCTTTCGTGTAGCTTTGCTTCAGTGATATTTCTTAGTCTACCCTCTAAAATTTTTTCGTATACTTTATATGCACTACAGAGAAGGGATATTCCTCTGTAATTTCCGCATTCTCTTTTGTCGCCTTTTTTATGCAGGGGTATTATTACTGATGTCTGCCAATCGTCCGGTATTTCCTTAGTTTCCCAAGCTAGTTCAATTATTTGATGTAATAGCTGCACTCCTTTTATACCCATGTATTTTAACATTTCGGCTTTAATATTATCTATACCCGGTGATTTTCCGTTCTTTTGTGTTCTTATTGCATCTTGCACTTCTTGTAGTTGTATCTTATCTCTTCCGTCAAATACCTCTTGTCTCCTTCTGTTTTCTTCTTTATTTGGTTCATATTCCATCGCTTCCAAGGTCTCTTTAAAATACTCACCCCATCTTTTAGCTATCTCTGGTGTTTCTATTAGTAACTTTCCGTTCTTGTCTTTTATCTGTTTAACCCTTTTTGTCTTATCGTTTTTCATATTTTTTAGTATTCTGTAGAAAAGTTTCTGATTTGTTTTACTATTATTCTCAATTTTTCTTCCAAATTCCTCCCATTCTTGACTTTTAGCTGTTATTACTTCTTCTTTAACAATTCTCCTCATTTCTTTATATTTTGTATATGTCTCTGCTGTTTTTTCTCTTAGATATGTTTTCCAAGCAGTCTTTTTATTCTTGATAGTTTGTTTCAATTCTTGGTTCCACCAACTCGTTCTTTTCTTATTTCCTCCTATAAGAGTGTACCCGCAGGCACTAGTAGCTGCTTTGTTCAAAATATCTTTGAAGATTCTCCATTTTTTTCCAGGTTTCCTTCTTGTATATCTTGATTTCTCTTATTTATTTCTTCTGTAATTATTTCCGAGTACTTAGTTCTAATTTCCATGTTTTCCAGCTTATATATTCTTATAGATTTTGTTTCTTTCCGCATTCTTCCTTTTGTTTTCTCTTGTTTAGCCGTTTCCATAACAATCTTTGTCTTGGAGAGCAGTAAATAATGATCTGTACCTAGTTCAGCGCTCCTGTGTACTCTGACATCCTTTATATCTTTTCGACTATCTCTTTCTGTGAGTATATAATCTATTATAGATTTTTCATTCCTTCCTTTTTCTTCTCTTGTGAATTTATGACAGTCCTTGTGTTCAAAGAATGAATTCTGAATTATCAATCTGTTTTGGATGCAAAAATCAATTAGCCTCTTGCCATTACTGTTCTTAGTATCCTCCCCATGCCTTCCCATTACTCCTTCTGTTCCTTCTGATTTGTTGCCAATTCTAGCGTTAAAGTCGCCAAGTATGATAGTTCTAGTTTTTCCAGTTTCATACACTTCTTGTAGTTTTTCCCAGAATCTTTCTTTTTCGCAAATTTTGTCACTTTCTCCTGGTCCATATACTACTATAAATCTGGTAACATATTGTTTTGTCATTTGTATCGTGCAAGTCAAGATTCTTTCATTTATTCCTTCCCATTCTGTTAATTTATCTTTGTATTTCGGGCTTATTACACATCCTACTCCACCTTCTGCTCTGTTTTTGAGGTCAACTCCGCTGTATATTATTTCGTGTCCTTTTAAAGTCATTTCTCCTAAACCTTTCTTTTTTGTTTCAGTTATTGCTAATATTTCTAGATTAGCTTGTTTAAATTCTTCAATTAATTCATCTTCTTTCCCTGCAATGCTCCTAATATTCCACGTTCCTATTCTTATATACCTTGCATTTTCCATTTCCGTTGCTATATTGTCTTTTATTACCCTTGCATTGGTATCCGGAAGTGGGTTGTCTTTCCGGATATCTTCCATTAGTTTTTTGTTTGGCGGTCGACTTTTTTAATTCATTTTTAATTGTATCCCACTCATATTTTTCTCCGTTTATAAATATCTTTTGATACCCCATTTTAACTATTTTTTTTTTGCTTTTCATTTCCTTAGCCACTTTCCTTAACTCATATTGTATGCTGCGTTCTTCCTTAGTCATATCATCCTCAATATATACGTTTTTTACACCACTTTTAGATAGTTTGTTCTTATTCGTCATAATTTTCTTTTTATCTTCCCATGTGCTCAGCTTTACTAATACAATGTTTTTTTGTTTGTTTATTAGTCCAATTTCTTTGATTTTTATATTGTCTTGTAAGTTTCCTATCAGTGTTTCTGCTTCCTTGACTACAGTTTGTTCATTTATTTCCAGTCCTTTTATTATTATATTATTTTTCCTTAATGCTCTTTTCTGCTGTTGTAATTTTTCCTGTGCCTTGAAACACAATTTTTCTGTACTTTTTTCCATCTTCGTAATTTTATTTTCAAGTTCTAAAAGTTTCTCGCGAAGATCTTTGTTTTCCTTCTTTAGTTCAATTATTTCTTTCATATATTCTTTTTGGCCCACTCTAATTAATTTTATTTCTTCCGTTAACACTTTCATCATTTGTAACATTTCATCTGTATTTTCCATAATTTTAATTACAAAATTTTACCCTGTATACTACGCCTATGCTCACGTCTATCGAATGCCTGCACCGCTTCCCGGGTCGACCCCTCGGAGGTTACGGTACAAAGTCCAAGTTAAGTTCTAACCTATATCTGATTTATTTATCTTGCTATTATTTAGTTTGAAGCACTTATTTTGCCTTATTTTTTTTACTCACCACCTTTCTATAACTCTTATTCTATGTGACTACACTACTGTGTCTATATATAGCTCGGTATTTCCCTATAGATTTGGGTTTAATATCGGAGCACTATAAACACGATATTTCTACTCGCAGTGGCGCACACCTCTTTTTTTAAATATAATAATTTTAATTATTATTTTAGTACTGTAATAAGTATAGTGGCAAGCGGCTCTTAGCCAGTAGGATTTACTATCAACGTTATCCAAATGCAAGACCTCCTAGAGTCGAAGCATTTCAAAAATTAAAAGAACGTTTTGAAGCATCTGAAAATATTGGTTTTTCGAAAAAAGAGATTAAAAATCGAAGGGTTAGTAATGAGGAAAATTAATTAAATATTTTGCTATCGTCGGAAGAAAATCCTCAAGTACACGAAATTTAAATATCCAGACTGGAATAAGCAAGAGTACTATCAATTGCATCATAAAGGAAAATAAGTACTATCCGTACCATATGTCATTACATCAGGACCTTCGTGGAGATGATTTTGTAAATCGTTTTTGCAATATTATGTTAAACAAAATGAATTTGGACCGGAATTTTCAATCTTCGATTTTATTTAGTGACGAAGCTACTTTCAAAAGTACCGGGGTTCAGTTAATAGACATAATATGCATTATTGTGCAACAGAAAATTCTGATTGGGTGAGACAAATTGACTTTCAACATCAATGGTCAATTAGTGTACGGGGTAACATAATTAATTTATGTTTCTTTGAAGGAACGGTAACAGGAGCCACATGCGAAAAATTTTTAAGACATCAGTTACATCAGTTATTGGAAAATATCGATCTCCATACACGAAGAATAATGTGGTATCAACATGATGGAGCTCCACCACATTTTCATAGAAGCGTAATAAATTATTTAAATAACTGGTGTGAAGAACGACGGATTGGTCGGAAGGGTACTATAGCTTGGCCTTCAAGGTCTCCTGATTTAACTCCTATTAATTTTTTTCTTTGGGAAAATGTTAAAGAACAGGTTTATCGAAACATTACAACCACACCTAATGACGTGAAGCAACGTATAAGAGCCATTTTTGAAAATTTTGGACAGCAAACGCTTACTGATGTTAAAAACAATTTTGGCTGCCGCCTCGAATTGTGCATTCAACAAGACGGTGGAATTTTTGAACATCTGCTATAAATATGTTATACTTTTGCATTTTATTAATCTAATAAATATTATTTTTTTTAGAATATGTTGTAGTAATTTGTTATTATTACTAATTAAAGCTGACAGCAACTTCAATTAATTTTTTTCATTTAAATTTAGAATCTATTAATAATAACAATTAATAAGTTATAAAATACTAAGTGTAGATAGGAAAGCATGGTATTATTAAAAAGCTTAAAAAATACTTTACTTTAGAAAAAATATATACAGGATGTTCTATTTAAAAAAGCAGCGTAAATGTTAATTTTGCGTTTGTTATTGCTGCAATTTCAGTTATTTAAAAATAAATAAAATTATTATAGATCATTAAACTTGACGAAAGTGGAAAACTTCTTGTCTAAACAGATCTCAAAAATTCTTTCAGGTTTCGTCTCGGTGTCTCCACAAAGTTGGACACGTTGAGACACAAAATTGCAAAGTATTTATTATTATTATTATTAAAAATAAAACGACGGTAAGAGATACACCTACATAAGTTGATATCAATGCCTTTCTTTTTAAGAGTACTATCAAAATATATGGGGTATTCCATTTAAAAAAACACAAGTTTGTATCGTCACTCATTTATACAACACTCTGTATAGTTGAAAACAATTTTAGAATGTGTATTAGAGGAGTGGCTACAACTTTTGTCTAAAACTTTTGTCTCCAACTGTAATAATAAAGCCCTAATCTTCCGTCCTCGCATGGTCTAGGCACCCTGTATATACATCTATAAAAATCATGTCTGCATAACAAATGGTCTTTATTCTAGCTTTGATATCAAGACATTCAATCCACTTACTTATTCTCGTATTGAACACTAATTTAGTATTTTCTAGCTAGTCATCTATGTACTCTAAAGAACGTGTTTTTTTCTTTGATAAAGTATTCTTCTTACGTGGTGTCCTTTGCTTTACATCGAATACAGTAAGATCAGAAAAATGGACTGGTTTTATGTCGATCATTTATATAAAAGCCAATACTAATTAGGAACAGTTAAAATATTTAATAAATAATTTATAATAAACATTTACTATTTTTGTAATATTTATCTGTTCTGAAATTGAAAATATTTTTGTATGTTTCACATCATAAATCTAGATCTATGTGTCGATTTAGTAACTATGTATAGGCTGCTATTGCATTTCTGAACAATATTTATCTGATGATATGTTTGGATTTATTAAAACTGATATAGAATAACTCTTAGTTGAAATAAATTTCCTTCATCTATTCGCTTTACTTAACACTTTACAATATTTAAAATTGGGTGATGACTGTTTGGTGCCATCTATAATTGTAAGACTTAATTATACGATAGGCACAACAATAATTTACATACCAATTTTAACTGGCTCTATTGAAGCATACGAATAGATAACAACAAGTTAGGATAGCGTTGGATGTCTGCATGAATTGCGTGAAATCAGGTCTTTGGGGTTATCACTTCCCACATGGCAAGGTTCAAGACTTTAACGAAGTTATCTTATTTTTGGAAGACGATTCTTTTCATAAACCGCAACATGCAGCCATGTTTAACAGCTAAAGTGTTATTATAGCGTCAGGGCTATTTGTGTTCTATGTACACATATATATGTACTTATACGCGCGGAATATAATAGTAGTAGTAGTATTGCCTGTTTTTGTTTCTTTAATTAATAACGTTGTTAGCATAACTGTATCAAGAGTACGTTGTTTAATGATATCTAATTAACTCTGTGTAATAAAACAAATAAATCAAAGCTAGAAAATTAACACATACAAGTAAGGTATTTCATCGGTTAAAATTCAAATCTGCTATAGGTCAAATGTCGCAAACTGTAACAAGGAAATGATGCAATATATATTCAAGTTCAATCTAAGCGGAATACATTATATAAAAAGGACCCTCATGAGTATAAATAGTTTTAAAAATGCAACCAATCTGATAACGAATACTAATAATCGTGTTACGATAGACTGTAATTTGGTGACATTTAATTGAATTCTTATTAGCTATCCATAATTTTTGTCTTTAATTGTTGTCAATTTATAAGATAAGATTTTGTAACAATGTAATTTTGTAGTACTATACATACATATGTAGGTCGGTATTAAATACGGTACATACAACAATGTAAATTTAACTGTCACATTTGAAAATATTGTCAAGTACACGCAATAAAGTCATGAGCATTACGCAACTGCTATTATTTTACTCATACTCAAACTTCTATAGCGAATAGAATATATTTTAACTACATTGTTATGATAGAACATCATATTAACGACGTTGCGTACAGAAAAAAACATATAATTATAAAATTCAATACTCAATGAATACTCGCACATTAGTAAATCACATCAGAAAGCTTTGATTTCATTTTAAAACTGTACTTAATCTTCTATAAAACAAACAATACAATACCGAATTTAAACAACTTAAAAAGACGATTAGCAAATTATTAAATTTTGCCTCATGCCCATGCCCATGGGCATGGTTGGAATTAATCCATTGTCAGGAATATACAAAAAAATTGAGAGGTGAGAGGCGATGAAATTAGATCTTGCATTCGGAGTAGCGCTGATGAGACCTGGAAAGTCAAAACCACGTAGTCCGTTTCTAATGCTTGATCTATTTTCATTGTATTTGTCCGCAGGGTGAATTCCAACAATATACCATGAGCGCCTAATACAGGCATTTTTTGGTATTCTTCATAACAATAACACTTTTAATATTTATTTTACCTTCTATAAATCATAAATGCGTAAGTAATATTTATGACGAACTGCCAAAGATTATATAAATGTGCTTCGTATTATACACAGATAAAAATGCGAAGTTCCCTGACGACCCTGCGTTTAATAAGGTTCCGCTTAAGATTTAGGACGTTTAGAAACGTCTTAGAAGGAAGGTCGTCAGAGAACCCGTATTTTTATCTGTGTATATTTATACTTATTTTTTATATTTTTTAATGATTTCTAAGTTATCTGTGGTACTAATTATGTTTGTATGTCCTGCTAACACAAAAAATTTATGTATTCAATGTTTGTATGTTTTCAATTCACGACGGGAGTTATTACACAGTCTACACCATAGGGGTGATACTACTTATAAAGAAAACTGTACGTGAATATTAAAAAAGAGTAGTTCGCAATGCAAAAAACACGCCTTCACTTATGACCATTAATTGAGAGGATCACAATTAATTCCACGTTTGTCCGGTGCGAGCAGAGAGTATTAGAGCATACACACCGAAGGGAGTTGTAACGCGACGGGGTACGACGGCAGAGAGCAAACGTAATTGCCTGCTTAGTCACGGGGCTTAGCGTCGACGCTTTCGTCCGGGAAGGTCGTTGTTAAATTTCCGGTACCGGAACTGTGTCACGTAGACGGGATTATTGCGATGACCATCGGCAAACGTCATTGTCTTCTAATTATACAAACCTATGGAAAATGGAAATCACGATTGGATCGCCCCGTGACAAGTACAGCTTCTGCGTCTATTGATTCGATCGCTACGAACGCACATCTTTAAATTTAAAATAGTTATATTGGTTCACGAAGAAAATCGTTTGGTGACGAACGCCAGTAGTGATAGCATGTAATTTAAAACAATAGACAAGAGACGTTTTTTTCTTTATTATTTCAGAGTTCATAATTGCTAGAATTACGTAATTAAATTTGTCGATTTAAGGAAAACTCTGTAGTTTTCAAAACCCTTACAATATAGTAAATATAGGTAATGGAGATATAGAATGTGCAAATTAACGTCAACTAAAAAATCGTCACTTCAAAGAGAAGTATTTAATAATGTTCCTTTTACTGTCTTTTATTATAGTATCCGTCAGGATATGATTTTAGTGATAAATAATGCTGTGCGAAGGCAAAATTTGACATCTGAGAATTATGTCATTCTTCATTATAAGTATTGATGAGTATAATGCAGACCTTCGAAATGTAAGTACATGGAATAATCGTAATTCAAATTTAAAACGCACTCATAAGTATGTATAGTACTTTCTGACTTCAATATATAAAAGAACCAATTCAAATTCAACCGTATTTTATACTAGGATTCATATACATATATATGTATGTATGTATGTATATAGCTGTAGATGTATGTATGTATGTAGCTGCTATTTTAGAACGGTAGCAAGCGTTCGTATTTGAACAGCACTTGGTTCAAAACTGAAATAGAACAGGTTTTTGAAAAAAAATGTAGCGATATAAACATCTGAATCGGTTAGCATGCGATCCCGAACAGAAGGATTTGACATTGGAGCAATCTACCACAACTACTAATTTAGACGCAACAGTCAAATTGTACAACTCATGACTATGTCGGCGTGATCTTCACATAAGAGATTCGGATATAAATACAGCAACTAATAATACATTGCGTGCGTACAGATGTATAATATTTATCTCGGTTAGAAAGATTGCTTTTCTAACCTTGAAATCCGCTAATACAATGCGCAGCAGGTTTCGTTTATGTATATGTAAGAAAAGGTTAATGTTTATTGTATTATTATAGTGAAGGTTAAACTAATAATTATTTTGGGAAGTTTATCTGATTTAATGGTTTGTATGGATATTCATAATACATACCACAACGGAATTTTCGAATTATGATTGTAATTTAGTCACTTAATTAAAATTGGTCGACATTAAAAAAATTGCTGAAATTTAATAATAAATAAAAGTAACAGTATAAAAATGAAGAAATTGATATATACTACAAATAATAACCCAATGAAATACGCAACATTCTTATATAATTTACACAAGCAATTGGGTCTGATTGATCCACACGCTCCGTATAGGTAGTTTCTCTCCAGGATAGATTTCCACTTAATCTTGCAGCATACAGCACCTTCCCGCTGCTGGTTTATTCCAAGTTACATCACATATATTAATTCATTTAGATTTATCTAGATCACGGTCGAATATTGAACACCAGCTTTTTAGTGTAAAAATTATCTATATTTAAAAGATATCGGTTGATCACAGTCGAATATTGACAAAAATCCGGGAATCCATACAAATGTACGGCAATGTTACTGAATAAGACCTTTGTTTTGTAATTGAGACAAAAAGATGGACACTATCCGGTTATGTTTAGAAAATTATTCGAACAATTTATATTCTTTTTAGTTGTTTTGAAATGTCATTTTATGTTACAAGGTTTGGTTTCTCCTGGTGTTATGTCTTCGCAGTTGTTCATTATCGGTACCAATAGCAATCCCAATTCAATGAAAGTTGGTTGTAGTCTATATGTACATATATTCCGTAAATAATGAAAATTTCATAATTCAAACTTGTACAAATATAAATGTTGCAAAATCTGAGTTCGATAGTCGCAAAAACAAAATCGATTGACCATACGTCGGGCATCCGATTCAATTTGTATGTAAACAACAGATTAGGGTACCGAGACACAAGCTTATACTCCACACTACTGATCTTACATAACCAAACATAGCCATACAAAATATGTATTTAAAAAATAAACGCGTCAAAGCACCGCATTTATTTTAATTGTTTCTCTTATCTATTAGGATCATCTCTTTTCTTTTCAAATCTATCCATACGTTTATTTGTTCATCTTTTTCAGGTTTTCGTATCCGAATAATCTCAGCCTACACAATAAACAAGGTAAATATCTTATATATTTTGCATTTATATATTTTCTCTTTACTGTCCATATCCTTCTTTTTCTTTGATTTTCATTAATTTCTTCTTTCCTTCTCTTTTTTTATGTTTTATTGCATTTATCTTACTTTTTTCTTTCAGGATTCTCCTGACATATACAGCTCGCAGAAACTGCGTTATAAATCTTTCGACAATTGAACAATTACAAATATTTAGATAGCACCTTAAGCCAAACTTCATATATTCTCATCCACAATTATGCTTAATGTCATATATCAACAAGTGTGCAGAGTTCTCCTAAATTCCATAAACACAGTGCACCATATCCGAGGGCCTAAAAGTGAACAAATTACTAACAAAAGAATCCATGATCAATAAAAAACTGCTCAGCTTATAACTGTAAGATAACTCCAGTGTATTACTCTAGGAATCCATTCTTAGTTTGTTCTTTTGTTTCAACCCAATTTGCTATATTGCAACTGCTACATTCATAACTTGCTTTCTCCTCCTTTCTTCGCATGAAATCACTCCAGTGTCCATGTAAATGCTACACCGACTACAAAAAAGCTAGCTACAGTGGAAGTCAAAAAAATCGTGACTAATGATAGAGGATTACCGGATAGGTAACCGTCAACACTTTCCTCTGAGAATTTTAAAGTATAAAGAAGAAATCCACGTACACTTAGTAGGAATAATCTAACAAAGATAACTGATATGATAACTGGGCATTGCCTACTAAAAAGCAAACATATTTATGCAACTTAGTGCTTTCTCCTGATATCTTCGGCATATATTACGATTTCATGACTCATTCCAATATTTCAATGGCATGAGGAAACAAAGCCTCTGTATGAAAATGATGACGCTGGAAAAGGCGAAAAGTTTATTAAGCAAAAATATTGCAATTACTGCGAAAGATGAGGAAAGAACTATGTCCCTTTATTAATACTTATGTGAACAACTGTTAGAACTGTGAGCCATGCAATGTTTCAGAAAAGTCGTAATTACACCGCAGGAATTTGTTATGTCGTTTTTATTATATCAAACACATATCAAGATTAGATCACAATCAGTATTAGTAAATAGATTAATAATGAAAATCTGTTCGAACCGTTAAGTATGAATAGTATAAGTACTTGCGATATAGTTTGCAGCACCTGAAATATAATACATATGTAAGTGTCTATATACTGTTACGTGTACGAGTATCCTTGGTCTTGAGCTTTCCTTTTCTTCCAACACCGTTTCCCTGCTTAACGTTACAACCATTAAACGGCTACAAATTAAGTCGGTTTAGATGAGTGTAACACGGAGGCACTACCGCAGATGCTTGAAATTCCGCAACCGAACGAACGGCCTCATAGCGACCCACGTGACAATTCCTCTCAAATGCAAACCTAACCAGCGCTAACATTATCCCAACGCGCCACAGAGTGGGTTCACTCTTATTCCTACTACTTCACTGGCATTATTACGGCAACTACACACAGAGGTACTTCACAGCGATCTTTCTCTTGCCCGCTCCGGTTCGCTGATCATATATCACCGGCCATCAGAGAGTCGCCTTGGTTTAAATAGCTAACTCGATCGAATTATGTAACAACACCGCGTCGCTACTGCTTTAACGACTAGCTAATAATAATAGTAATTAAATGAAAATGATCTTGTAGTTGTCGGCGTCACGGACAATATAGAGAGAAGTTCTACTTGAAAAATCAGTCCTCTTCGTCCTATATATGCACAAAGCAAACTTGCGGTTTCCTCATAACCACATACTGTCTAAATGAATAACGATCCACTATTTCTCTGTAGCAATAAAATGATATCTATAACCTATAAACACTCTTTACAAATTCAAGTATGACAGATTTAAACATTTGATTTGGTTGGAATGTAATTTCTCAAATCTTATATTGTAAAAGATATTTCATACTTATAAAAGTGGAGTCTAGAAGATACAATATTCCTGGGAACGATCCCATACTAAAAGAAAACTTAACACACTTTTGTTTAGAAGGTCGTTGTAGAATTGTAAAAATCGAAAATTATCCAAGACATAGTAAAAATGATAATATAAATATTATGAAAGTTGCATAGAATAAAAGTTAAGGCCAAAAATTATGCTGAACATGTACTATAAGATTTAGATGACCATTTCAAAAATAAAACTGTCTAACTATATATATTGTCTGTCTTCTATATTTTTAGTAAAGACTTAACCCCACTTTAGATCCCTTCCAAGAACTAAAGTGAGTTATAGCATTTTAAAATACTTAAAAACGATCAGATTTTTTTAGATACTGTGTAAACATGTAATTCAATATAAACAATAACAGGATCTCAATAATGGCACTTTATTATTAAGCATTTTGTTAAATAATTTGCCCTGTATATAAACTGAATTATGGCTTGGTGTCATAAGTCACATTTTATACAAGACCGTTCTACGTGACAATAATAGAAATGCATATTTCCATTAAAAATTGATATTTTACTTTCATAAACAAGTATTATCTATTCATCTCAATTTCGTGATTAGTTTATGAACAACTGTAATTTATAGTGTTATTACTATTATCATCTTATTAATTATCGTAAACATATAAAATTAAATTTCACGTATTAATTACATTAAGTAAATAACTTTCCACAACGACAAAACGAAAACATACACGCATTCTGTATACCTACAACAATAAGATGAACCTCCATCGCCATAGCGACTAGGTTTATTCGACTCATAAAGCTTATATAGGTATACATTATCTGCGACGCACAAGAAATAAAAATTAAATTATCTATGCGGACAGCTCGGTTTTGCATATGAATGTGATTCGGTGGCAATAAATTACTCAGCTTATTGCGACACCACATACACAAACCAGCGCAGCGTGTACATATATAAATACATTATAATCTGTATTATTTTACCTTGCAAGGTAACTTGAACATAATTAGGTAGGATTAGTGGAGGCGCTACGACATGGTAAGAAACCGAAACAACAAAGTAAGACAAAGACATAAACTCTTGTTAAAGCAATTGTTATATACTTTTTTAAGTTCCTATGGATATTACTGTACGATTAATCTCTCTACTATCTGTACATTTAAAAATAATATATCTGTTGACGTAGTATATATAGTTGTAACCCACAACTGACAATAAAATTATTCTTCACAGTTTCAACTCACTACTCTTGCAGAAACTATAATTTCTTCTTCTGCGGATATTTTCTTATTTCACTGTACTTTCCATGTACATAACAGTTAACCGTTCATCGCCTGGCAAATAAACCTTATCAACTACGATATAATGCGCAGGCAGTGAATGTTCAAGGCTCAATTTCATTTGTAACGATTTAACGATTTGATAAAGTCCAGTGGCTACCGATGGCGTATTTCACGGTATGCAAAGTCGAGTGAGTCGAACTTGCTATTGGTAAGAAAACTTACCTGAAATGTCGACATATATCTGAAAATTCTTTAAACAATTCCGCTTATAACTAAACTAATAGAATATTGCCGAATTTGTTATATTAATAAAAATTAAGTTTTTTTTCGAATCACACAAAAATCTTTCCATTAATAGGTGCTTATAGCTCACACTTAATGTGGGTACTTTTTACTGAAGGTGCAGCCCTATGTGAAATCATTTTAAATCTATTTTGTACAGAAAATGTCGAATATCTTATCTTTGTCTTTTTTATAACATATATCTTTTTTGTCAAAACATTTTGAAATGTCTGGGAAGCACAATTCTGTCACGGAATCCTGAATTCCATTTTGCTGCAGTCACAAGTGGTGAAATTGAAATATCTTTTCCGAAATTCAAAGATGTACAAGATCTGTTCAAGTAATAATTATTCTGGGAACGACTTTATTTTCTGTTGACCTTGCAAGACGATTTTTAATAGTGTTCAAATTATTTAATCAACGTAAAGGGTGTCCCAATAGGAACTTGGCGATTTAAATTCCAAATAACATGCCTAGTATTTAGAAATTTAACGATTTATTACCGTAAACATAAAATAGAAACCCTAAAATTATATGTGGATCAAGATATCGGATAAATGTCCACCGTGACTTCTATTGCACACAGAGACTCTTTTTTTAAAATTTTCAATGACTTTATCACACATATGCAAGTTAATCTCGCCAATAGCCACACGAATGTTATTTTTTAATTCAACAATTGTCTGTGGATTATTTGTGTAGACTTGATCCTTAAGGAAACCCCAAAGGAAAAGGTCCAGCGGTGTTTTGTCGCAGGATCTTGCAGGCCAATCCACGTCACCATTACCAGAAATCACACGGCGTGGGAATTTCTGCTGCAGTAAATTTAGAGTTTCCCTGGCAGTGTGACAAGTGGCCCCATCTTGTTGAAAATAAAGATTGTTGAGGTCCATATCTTCCAAACGAGGCCATAGAAAGTTATTCAACATCTGTCGATACCGTTCCCCATTGACAGTTTCTGCTTCTCCATTCTCATTTTCAAAAAAGTAAGGTCCAAGAACACAATTGGCCGAGAAACCGCACCATACAGTGACACGTAGTGGGTACACGGGTTTTTCAATAATCTCTCGAGAATTTTCACGCCCCCAAATGCGGGAGTTTTGTTTATTTACGTAACTCCCTATGTGAAAATGGGCTTCGTCACTGAATATGATTCGCTTACAGAATTCGTCATCAAAATCAGTTTGCTCCAAAATCCAATTCGCAAAGATACGGCGGTGGTGATGGTCCCTGGGCTTCAATTCTTGTGTTAACTGGATCTTGTATGCGTGTAGCCGAAGGTCTTTTGTTAAAATTCGTTGCAGAGATGATCTTGGGATGGCCAATTGCTGTGACCAATGACGAATTAAAGATTTTGGACTTTCGGTAACACTTTCATTCACCCTAGCGATATTTTCAACTGACCGAACGTTACGAGGACGTAGTGGTGTCTTTATATCGAGAACAGAACCAGTTCGCTCAAATTTTGCCATTAAATTTCTAATTGCCGTATTACTGGGAATGTGATTCTGATGAAAAACAACGCATAGTCGACGAATTGTGTTCGTAATGGAACGACCATTTTCATAATAAATTTGAACAATTTGGATACGTTCTTCAGTCGTGAAACGTTGCATGATGACTTTTACAAGTTTATAGATGGCGTATACCAAATATTAGGTTGCTAAGTTACCTTATTTGAAAATAATATGAAATTTAAATCCCCAAGTTCCTGTTGGGACACCTTTTATAAGTGTTTTATTACAAAAGCTATAAACCAAATCGTTCCCATTTTTTTACCTTGTAATGAGTGCTAGTTGCCACGGCTTCTTAAGGGTACGTTCATAGTAATGCGAATGACTAGCGATGAGATTGGAATCGCGGCTCTAGCACTATGAACGCTAAGCTTTCACTGTAAGTGCTTGTTTTCGTCGCTCCTCTCGTCTCGCCGTTAGCCGCTCGCTTCGTCGCGTCACTATGAACGTACCCTAAGCTGTATTGCTTGTCTGACTACGACTGCAACCGTTGCTGTATAATCTGTATATGTAAGTGTGTTCAATAGTTTTATTAAATTACTATATCGCTGTTTATAATGCTGCGCCATTAATAAGTTTGCCCCTAAAAGCAAATGGTTTACAAGCTAAGAAGCTGGTACAAGCTATTGTGTTTTATTTTTCTCTCCGAGAATGTCTGGATACCATGTCGTAGGTAAAATTATTGTAGCTCGACAGCCTCGTCGACCATTGTAATGACAATTAACCGATCATACTTTAGCCCAACGCTATTGTATCCATGACTATCCTTACTTCTAGGAGGATACAAAGAATGTATCTAAAAAATTTCTGAGCTCTTGTCTCTTGATGTAACCTTTCGCCACCCTTTTGTTTGTGTGGTTTTATTGTAATCAAATAAATGTTAATACTTTCAAATACTCCATCTCCCATATATGTTTTGAGTTTTAAACACTAGGAATAAAATACGACAAGTGAATACCAAACACTTGTTTCAAATTACAATTGAATCGCAGACACAGATTGGGAATTAGCTTTGTATCAAATCGACTTGCAGATATGTATCATCATAGAATACATGTGTGCGATCAAATGCAAAATATAAATATCCTTGACCTAATGTGAAGCGATTTACACATTCATATAGACACGCGTGATATGTGAATATAATTTATATAACATATGTATTTTTTTGGCATCGCATTACGTAGTTTTATATAACCAAAATAGCATATCCCAATACGAGTGAATATAAAGTCCTATGTACATATGTATATGTCCTTACCACATCTACTATCGAACGAACAGAAAATTGCGAAAACGAATTGACGTCATAACTTCGATAAAGGATAAAATACCAAATAAAATGTAATATATTCTACATTGACTATATTAATGATAACAGACAAATACAGTTATGTTATATTTTTCTGTGTGTTTAAATATCGGGTATACTAGCGTTCTACATATAAACATGGCAAAACAATAACTGGAATTGTTATGTTTATTAATTTTATGGAGTTACAAAATTAAAGAAACACGTCACGATCTCTAATCAATACTAGTATAGTATGACTGAAATTGTAAGTCACTTTACATGATAAAAAGAATAATAAATTTATAATTACTTAAAATCAAATTATAAATGATTAGCAATTACAAAACTAGGTTCTAAGGCTTTACACAATATAAAATAAAATATTGTGGTCAAGGAAAATGTACTTTAAATGATATATAATTATATAATTTTAATGACACTTGTTATTTTATGATATCAAAGGCATTGATAGTACATTTTATTTTCCTCAGAATTTCGCATAGGTTGAATAATTTTGCTGAATGAGTGGTTTTCAAATACCAGATAACAAAGATATCACAGCCATCATGGTCTAGACGTACTTATGAATTTATCCGTTTTGTACATAATAACAGCAAATCAACAAATATAATAACAAAAACGGATTTATACTCCCGTAATATTGAATCATTTTCGTGTTTTATCTGTAAACTCATCATTAAAATCTCTGTAAAATATACTACAGTAGGAATGAAATATGTAAAACCTCCGTATACGAGATTTTATTAATAATGAATAAGTATACATGTACAATTGATACTGTAAAACACACATATCTACTGACACACGTGTACATTATTCAGTTATTAGTATTACCCCACAACACCAAACTCAAAGGTATATTTCAATAAAGAAACTAATTAAAAGAAAATGTTTTTATTCGAAACAGTAAGTACAACATATACCTTCAAAACATTTTCAATATCAACAAATTATATGTCCACATGTATTATACATAAGTATAGAAACTTTTTTTTTTCAATACGTACTTCGAATGAATTGTACGGTTATAACTAAGAATGTACCTACTTATAGTTATGTATGTACTCTGGCCGCCATCCATAACATCATGCTATTCACTGTATGCTTCACAATCTATCCCAACTATGGTATTGGCTATAGTAGATATATCTGGATATTCGAAGTAGTAGTATATGTCAAACACGGCTTTACTCTTAACGTTACATTTGTAAAATGTATTTAGGCTGATAGTATAACTTAAATATCATATCGGTGAGTATTTAAGCAGTACTGTAACGTTAAGCAGAATGTCGTGATTTATGAGAATTTTTAAGCACAAGGAATGCAGTATTATTAGAAAATAAGTTTACTTATTGTTAATTACTTAGGAAGGCTTAGCAATAATTGCACACATAAATTATTTATATTTATATGTACGCACTTTTATTAGTATTGATAGAGTACTGTTTAAAATTAGGTTTCCTTAAATAATAATCTACCAATAGTGATAGCCAGCAAAAGATTACAGATATAATTTGCTTTTGTGTACCAGAAATACATTGTTTTGCAAATAACAGTTTGTAAATTTTGTAACTTAAAAATGAATTAATTAATACCTCATTGATGTTAAACTTATTATTTAATTTGTATATCTTATGCAAGTTTACAGCGGAATTTTAGCATTTAATACATACACATTACTAACTAAAAAGTTTTCAATAGTATTTGTATAAAATTTTAGTCTTTTTCCCGAAAGCTTTCTTGGTATTGACATATTTTGTCTTATCCAATTTTCTCAGCTGATTCCAACTATGCGTTTTGGCATCAACTTTATTTAATTTTCTATAATGCTCTGCTCTGTCATTGTCTGCGTTAGTCGTCACTTGACTCCACTACTCTTTTGACAATTTTGAACATGAACTGCAACATTATTTTATTCGAAAATGATCTCATTTGCTATCACATCTACGATATCAACACGTCATCAACTAACTCTAAGTACTAGAGATGCAATTTAAGTTGGTAAATGAATGCACCCCAGATCATGAGGACACCACTCTCACAATTCCGTGTTAGTTGTATGATGTTTTTATCGTTTAGATCGTGCTAATAACAGCTATAATAATCAGGCCTATATAAATTAAATTTCCATTTGTTCGAAAATCTCATCTTGCCAGGTCATGCATTTCTGCCGTGCGTGCTGTTTCGTGAGATGCTGTTAAATGTGACTTTCCTCGAAATTTTCTCCATTTTATACTATCGGAATGGCGTATGTGTTCTTGTTGGCTCGCTTTTGAATGAGTTTAGTGACTTCATAATATATTTGACCTCCATTTCTTGCCACAAGCATGTTTTTCGAATAATTTTTGCCTTTTTAAGAATATTTCTAATCACACTTTCAGATCTCCTAATTTTTAGTGCTATACATCCGAATAGGGAATTATCCTCAACAATATTCATATTCGAACAGTTGGACTTTTGACTTATATCCCAAAAATCCTCCAGATACTCTTCAAATTCTACGGTGTTGATATGTACAGACTGATATGTGATATTTCGTGGACGTCAGACCTATAAGGGTAATCATTTGTCATGGAGAATAATAATAATTCTATGAAAATAACATGACTCTAATCATGGTATTTTCCTGTTAGAAGCCAATTGGTATTCCAATCAGACCTATCAGACCAGGTTCGAAAGTGATAACACTGACAAAACAATAATTGGAATTATTATGTTTATTAATTTGATGGAGTTACAAAATTAAAGAACTACTGCAACTGTATTTCTTCCAGCATTCGCATTGCCCTTATGAAGGGCCACTGCTCAAGCGCAGCGAGCAATATTTTTATCTTTTCTTATGGCCGTTCAACCAGTAAACAAACTTTAAATTTAGAATTGTTAAAGAATAGCCCAAAAAGGGACGCACAGAACACATTTAGTATCGACTCAAACTGCCATAAAACCCGATAAAAGTATGCTTTATTGCGGTACCCGAATGCAAAGCAGTAATAGTATGGTCAACTGTATGTAAATTACTATTTATATATTTATATATTTATATACAATATATTTTTGTATCAAATCCAGTTTCATATGCAAGGGATCATTTATAAATTCCTAAACCGTTAATGTCTTAATGCGATCTTAACATATAGTCAAATCGTTATCGCATACAATTTCACTATCTTACTAAGTATTTATGTAGGTAATTAAGAAATTACATGAGAAGAATATGTATGGGGGCACGATATAAAAATGTATTGCATATACCGTAAAACGAGGTGACTTTGTGACACCCAGGCGACTTTGTGACAGCCCCACACTCCTTTGAAAAAGTCATTCTTACATCTCTGTTTATTATGTTATTGTATAGCAAACTCTCGCACACGCATCGGTAAACGGTTGAATCAGTGTCACGTATTATGTCTCGCGGTCGTTCTGCAGTTTTTTTACAACACTCATATTTTTTAAGGTATAGATAAGCAATTTTTACTTTATCAGAAAGTTGCAATATTTTGTCCTGTGTAACTTGAACTGTTTGTTTTATCTATTTTTAAATATGATAGTGTTATAGTATGATTTATTAAGAAGCAGTAAGTGCCATCATTAACCCTCCGAGAAACGCAAGAAAAGGAAGATACTTACAAGTAATAAAGATCTGTCCTATGTGCTTCATAATTTCGATTTTGCTTAGGTATGGAATACATCGCAATACTTTGTATTTAAAACTTAATTTACGTTATTTTCTACATTTTTTCTTCTATAAATAAATGGTAACAAAACGATAATTTTTATTATTTGGTTTGACTTTGTGACATATTTAGTTAGGAGGTGATTTTGTGACAAATTTAGAGCTTGGTATATATTTACGTGGTTATAATGCTCCAAAATCTCCTCACAGAAAAGTGACATTGTGTTCTAGTGAAAGGCAAATGCTGTCACAAAGTCACCCCGAGCGATGGGGTGAATGTGTGACAAGTATGTATACATCAAAATTCTGGCTAAACTACTATTGTTTTTTGTTTCACATCGCCATTGTTTGGTAGCTAAATGATGTGACTACTTCATATTATTTACTCGACCTTCCAGCTATAAAACTATAACTGAAAAAATTATTAAGTGTCAAATCTGTCACAAAGTCACCTCGTTTTACGGTACTTTAGGGAATGAATGTTTCGCATGATGGTGCAGAAAATGTCCTTCAGAACCAACCAATAATTAAAAAGTTTTTTCTGTGTATTAATTTGTTTTCAGTTTGATTGCCTTTTCGTTTACCTTCTTTATTATTCGAAATAAATTATTATTTGTTTACTGTGTGTTTTATTATTAATTCTAGAATAAAATCAGTGTTTTTAACGAAACAAACTTAAGATGAACATAGATTCCTGTCTATCTGCTTTGATAAATAATTTTTCTTGCGGTTCTAAAATTGATTTGTAGCATATTATTAAATTCAGTTAAGTAGGGATAAGAAGAAATACAATAATTATTTTATTTGCGTTGATATGTCATTAATGGTAATGGGTGTTGGCAAACGCTATACTACGTAATAGTGCAGATATTACAAGTATCTGAAAAAGAATATATTTCTGCAGCGATCTTCCCATTCATTTCGCGTTACATATCTATGTAGCTATTTTACCTGTTCATAAGCAAATTGCTTTATTGCTACAAACATCGAGTTAAATGTTGAAAGTTTCTGTGTGCGACGTTAGGTCTACGTCACTTGTCGGGTGAGTCGGTTTTAAGTCAACCGAGTGTACATCTAAAAAATTTAAGTAGACAATTTTTTCTAGCTCTCTCCAAGTTAATTAGTAATAAATAATAAGTAACCTTTGTAGTTGTACTTTTTTGTAACACTTACATTTATAAATTCTAATAAAAACTCGATAAATTATAAAATGAGAAAGAATATTGCTTTAATTAACGGGTCGATGGCCGCAGTGGTTAGGCGGCTG
>JALQSN010000734.1:0-25000 GCA_023690525.1 Holotrichia oblita | reverse complement strand
CGATATCTCTATTTGTTCCCAAGTTATCGCAAAAAAAGAAACTAGCAAATATAAAGATACAAACGAGTCGGGAATAATAACTTAAAAATAAGTTGGCTTTGGAAAACATTGCATATCTCTAATGATAGTATTCTAACATGAAATTACTTATTATTTCTTCAGTTGATGTTGGTTTTAACTATTCAAAATGCTTATTACGAATGTTGAGGCCGTGGATATGATAGCGGTATACTTTGAGTGTATGCGGAACGCAGCAATAGCTCAAAGAGAGTACGCATTGCGTCACATAATAACTGCTGATTTCGCAGGTGGCCTTGCAAGTAGGCGACTGATAGTTTCCATGGTTTCCATCTATTGTTGTTTTTTTCTGTCATTTGCATATGTCCAAAGTTGATCGACAGTTAATTAAGTAGATTTTTAATAAAAATGATTACGAATGAGGAAGCTTTTGATATGTTAGCCGTATATTTCGGAAAGTTTACAAAATGCTGTAATTACCGAGAGAGAATATGCAGTTAGATATCCAGCAAGACGCCATCATTCAAGAAAAGTTTTAAAAGATTAGCGATTCGATTGAGGGAAACAGGACAAAGTTCAATCAGTCACAGCTCGGAATAGAATACGAAGATCAAGAAACAATGTAAATGTTATAAATGTGTTAGCCTATCTTACTGCCAATCCCCATTTAAGCATTCCGGGATTTGATAAGGGATTTAGGATTTATCATATTCTACGGTTCAAAAAAGCGATTTTAAACGATAACAAGCTACATCCCTATCACCTCATATTACATCAAGAGCTAAGACTAACCGATTTCGATCATCGATTGAATTATTGCCACTGGAAATGTTGAATGAAGACCCAAATTTTTTATCACGTATACTATGGATTGACGAGTCAACTTTTTCCGGCATGGGAGAGTCAATACACCCACAATATGCATTGTTGGTCATTATTGAACTTCACTGGTTACGTGAAGTTCAATTTCAAAATCGTTAGGAGTGTTAGTGTCTGTGCGGAATTCTGTGTGGGAAAATTATTGGTCCTTACTTTTTTGAACAGCGTCTAAATGGTGTACTTATCTACATTTTTGGAGAACGAGCATCTTTACCCATTGGAAGATATTCCTTTGAAACAAGAAGGTCTATATGGATCCAGCAGGATGGCTGCCCGGCACATTATGCTCGAAATGCCCAAGAGTTTTTAAATAACCGGTTCCCAAATAAATGGATAGGCAGGGGTAGCATTTTTTTTGGCCACCAAGGTCTCCCGACCTCACAGTGGTTGATTTTTATTTATGGGGTAGACTTAAAGATGTAGTGTACAAAGACCGTCCAACAACACCTGAGAACATGAAAGAAAGAATTCGGAGCAGCCATCACAAATATTTCCTGTGCCGAAGTAGAAGTGAGTCTATTATCTACTAGTAATAGGCTCAATTTGTGTGTAGCCAATGATGGTAGACATTTCGAACATTGAAAATTGCAGTTGTTTTTTCCTGTTACCATTCTCGTTATTACATTATTTTGTTTTATCAATACGAAGCGGTTATTGATAAAGAAAATGAAGGAATCGTCTATCACATGGAAGTATTTCATTGCATAGCTCCGGCAAATACTGAAATTCCTCTCTACGTTGGGTCTTGCTTCTCATCGGAAAAAGACCTGGAGTCGACTCAAGTTTGTAAGAGGGTGTTAGCAGCTTGGGCTATGGGAGCAACTATGTTTATGTACCCTGAGGTAAGTGGAAATACAAGTTCATGAAGAAATTCCATTCTACCGTTTCAATTTTGTGGGATCATAAAACAAGCATTTCTTAAAATGCATGAATATACAGAGTGTATCAAAAAACAGATATGACGTTACGGTTTATCTTTTATTCTAGAATTTGAAGGGACAGTTACATACGACAAGGTCAAGTTAGGTGGTAATTACATAAGGAACTTTTGAAGAAAAAATAGAAATATTAAGAAAGAAAGAATTTTAATCTGTTCATTTGATGTATTAACCGCTTTATCTACATCGTCTCATAAGTATTGGCACTTTTTTTAAAATTATCATTGCCGATGTAATAAATACTTCCGTTTTGGTAGAATTATTTTAAGTATTTGCACGTTTGCAAATAGTGTATAGTACTTCTCCTACGCAAAAAGCAGTGTTATCCTAGGGCGCATCGAGTACCCAGAAACTACATACTTTAGTTATTTTGCAAAAAAATGAGAAAATTAACAGAACATGAAAGAATTGAAATATTGTGCATTATTGGTTTCGGAGATACGATACACACTCAACAGAAGCCGGTGTAGTTGTTTAATGCAACTCACCTTTATCGGTCGCCTTTAGCCGGAGCACAGTAAGCGCGGTAACGGTGCTAAATTCGAACGTTTAATTTAACTAAATATTTTTCATTTTTATGATAATTTTCTTCAAAATTTCCTTACGTAACCAACATCCACATTTACCTTTTCGTATCTTGGTTTATAACATAGGTAGATAATTGAAACTTTTTTTATTTCACGTATCTATTTTTCTCAAGATCTACAAACCTAAAATAATGTCGATTATACACGGTGTTCCATTTCCTAAACAGACTGCAACTTTATTTTCTTAAATACAAACCTTTATTTTTTAATTGATTTTGAATCTACATGAAAAAAAAAGGGACTTTATGCATTGTATTCATATGAAAAAACTGACGGTCTTTGAGATATTTGGCTTACTATGTTTTTCTAGTAAATTTTTATCAATTACAATATCGCAAATTTTGCGGTTACACTAATTAACAGAAAAGCTATTTTTAGACCAAATGTTAGGCAATAATGGTTCTTCAAAATACCACGTCAGAAACTAACCTGTAGTATAAGGATGCCCAGATAATGTCAAATTTGACGAAGTAAAATACGAAAAATCTCCATTAATTCAAATGCAACACCCTGTATATTATTGATCACTAAAACGCAGAATTAAATATTCTACAACTTTGCTATAACATTTCCTATACCTAACTTCAACATTTTAGGTAAAAACGCAGTATTATAGTAAAGAGTGAGTAAATTTATGCATTACTTCAAATTTACTCCATTAAAAAAAAACAAAAATCTTCAAACATAAAATACAATAAAAAATTGTTCAAAGTGTTACCTGTACAAAAAATAATCCAACCAGTTTATATAAGTTTTATTATCAGTACTGCGCTGTTAACCAAAAATGTTGAACTTAGGTATAGGGAATGCTATAGCAAAGTTGTAGAATATTTAATTCTGCGTTTTAGTGATTAGTAATATACAGGGTGTTGCATTTGAATTAACGGAGATTTTTCGTATTTTACTTCGTCAAATTTGACAACATTATCTGGGCACCCCTTTATACTACAGGTCAGTTTCTGACATGGTATTTTGAAGAACTATTATTGCCTAACATTTGGTCTAAAAAATAGCTTTTCTGTTAATTAACGTAACCGCAAAATTTGCGATATTGTAATTGATAAAAATTTACTAGAAAAACGTAGTAAGCCAAATATCTCAAAGACCGTCAGTTTCTTCATATGAATACCATACATAAAGTCCCTTTTTATTTTTCATGTAGATTCAAAATAAATTATAAAAATATAGGTTTGTATTTAAAAAAAAAGTTGCTGTCATCTGTGCAGAGGAAATGGAACATCCTGTATAATCAGCATTATTTTAGGTTTGTAGACCTTGAGAAAACTAGACACGTGTAATAGAAAAAGTTTCAATTATCTCTCTTATCAACCCAGATATTGGATTTCCGCGTACTAGGTGAGCACACTGTATATAAAAATAACACAGACAAGGAGTACTTGCCGGTGGAGTTCAATACCTACTAGAACAAAGGCCTATCGGGGAATTCAGCAAATAAAAACCAAATTTTAAATTGAGTTTTCAATTTTTTTAGCCAATATTTCGCACTGTGCTCTAACTACAAGATAAACCATGGTCAATAACGTTAAAATAACTGTTTACAATTGTTACATACAATTTTTAATCTCATTGAGAGAAAATATGTGACATAAACTACTATAAAACACAGGATGACTGTAGATTACTTTTTCAACATGTCGAAGTTGTTAAAATTTAAAATGAAGGACAACACAACATTACACGTTAAAATTGCAAATGATATCCTATTAAAATGATTGGTGTGTGTAATAGCTGATTGAAGTGGTACCAATCTTACGCTACTACCAACCACAAGACTCATCATATGGCGTGAATTATATAAAATGGTGAATAACACCAAACAAATTCCCCAAACAAGATGTAATTTTAGAGAGACCTCATAATTGGTAACAGTGCAAAACCAACCACAAAGACAAACATGCAGGTTGACACATAATTATATTTAAAACGGTGAGAATCCACCACGTGATATCCCTAGTTCTACTTAGAGCGTAGGGGAGGTTAAGTATAAGGAGGAGAACTCATAATGAAAACATACAAAAAAAATAACGATTATATCATATTTGTTTTTGATACAACCTATATATTTCAGTATCGTATAGAAAACTCCACAATAAAAATACAAATCAACGGCTCCGAGAGTTTTTTTTAATAAATCCCTTTAATTTTTATTGAATTTATCCGCTACTTTACGAATGCACTGTATATGTATATAGAATGCACTGTATATGTATATAAGACGAATACGAGAAAGGAATGGCTATTGCAGGTAACAATAATCAATTAAATTGAGGTATTAGAGTGATTTCAAGGACTGTGGGCTCGTAATAAATAGATAAAACATCGGTATCACCAAACACCACAACTTTGATTAATTACTCAGGACACGTGTTTCGAAAGCGCATGGCTTCTCATCAGCTGTTGAAATTGAGATATGCTTGAATTATAAATTAGGTTAATATGTCCCATAAGTTTATGTAATGAAGTTTAATTAATTTATTAATTAGTTAACTAAAAAATTATACCCTTTACAGGAAGCAGGATTGCCAATTGGAGGACCAGATTTTAACAAATATATAATGCTTGAAGTTCACTACAATAATCCAAAACTGAGAAGCGGTAAGTAAAGTAAGGGAAATTATTCAGGTGTATTGTTATGTCTTGAACGCCCATTCATAACAATTAACAAGGCCTAATACTTATATTAATAATAAAACCACTCTCAAATTGTTTCTTTAGAGGAAATAATTTACTGAAGTCAGATATACTTTACTTTTCCATGTAAGACCTCTCCATCGCAAAAGAATAAGAGAAAGACAAAATTAACTAACCTTTTGCTCAAAACATAACGTGTATTTAAATAATTGTTTATGATTGAAGAATTTAGTCAACTAGTCAACTAGTAAATTTTCGTTATAGTGAAAACAGCTACTTAATATTTGTACTTTTCATCACTTATAACTAGAGGAGCAAGTTTCACTGCAGTGCAGAGAACAACATGGAGAGGCCGAGCAGCCGTATCAAGGCGAACGTTCAGTAACGTTTACGTACTCGCATAATTTATGTTCGTGACTTTCATGAGTGACCATAGGCGATACGAACACATGAATGTTTATACATAAAATAATGACAACAGATATGACGTGCTGAAACATTTACTGTGTTAAAAAGCTTGCATGATATCACAAACTGGGTGGCATCATTATATATTTGAATCATTAAATATGTTTCCACACTTGCTTCAGTCTAATGGATCCGGTGTGCGGAATAAATATTTTTTAATGATGAAAACGACCGTTCAACATCGAGTGATGATATATTTGCAAATTTAAAGTAATCCTTGTGATAATTTAATGGATCTTACGACGCACTTTCACAAATTTGTCCCGGTATGAGAAAAACTTAATCCTTGTCAAGAACATTTTCAAATAACATATAACGACAATTCTCTATGTTTCAATTCTGCTTTAATTGTTCTTTCAACAGTCACGAGCAGACCAGTGGAATAATACTGAGCAAATGTGCTTTGATACGGACCTTTGAAGTTCTGTGCCACGCGTTTCACCCGTCCAAGTTTGCTATAGACACTGCACTGAAAATTGCTCATCTTTGCTGAGTCCAATTATAACCGTAAATAGAACTAGGGTTTCTATTGATATAATTGTAGTGTGCTTGAATATTTTGTGGTACTATTCTTTCGAGTCATTTACAAACTTTTAACTTTTTGCATATAAATCATGTGTACTTCATTATTTCTCATTTAAACTTTTTATAATTAATTTTTATTTATTTCCTGTTAATAGTCTTTTGTGTTGTGATTGAACCTATAAGTGCGATCCTGCTATTGTTCCTTTGTTCCGGCATATGTTTATAATACTCATGCTGTTTATAGGAATGTCAAAGTGGTAAAACACTTTTTGCATTTTTTTTTCTGAGTTTAAATTCTACCTACCGTATTTTCTTTGGATAAGCAAACGTGTTCTGCACGCGCAGACTTATTCTACTGGACGCATAATGGCATAATGTCGGGGAGTCTCGGCATTGCCCGTCATCAGTTACCACCTATTCGTCTCATCATTTGATATTTCAAGAGCGATAGGTTGGGGTCTAGTTCTGAACGTTCTAAACTAATTTAAGAAGGTTTTAAACCGTTATATTAAATTAATCGTTTTCATGAATTTAACTTTAGAGGAAAAGAAATCCGTAATACTTATTTACGACAGCACTTGAAAGTACCATGTAGTTCAATGCTTTATTTGATAAACCATTTCGAAAAATATGGATGTTTACACTCGTTGTAACTACTTTTACTTTAATACTTGTAATTAGAATTTTATTTCAGTATACATTTAAGATTTATTTTGTCTTTTGTTCTTAATTCTGCAGATATTTAGTCCAACTTGGGATTGCTTATGTTTCTACCATACATCTTTTTTATATTTGAATCGTTTTATTGATGATATGCCTTCGCCTTGTACTGGATTAATTGAAAATGATGTCGTGATGACAAGGGCAAAGTCGCGAGCAGTGAAAGTTGTATGGCAGTCTGTAGTGGCAACATGTCGCAATTTAAAGATCTGAAATCTATCATTAATTCTTTATACATATACATCTATACATCTTTTGCTGAGTATTTTGAGAGCATCTATACTGTATCTAAAGGAAAACCTCTGGAATCATCACCTGAATATAGTCTACTTGATCTCAATATTGATTCTATTACTAGGGATGAGCTTTTGTTTTGCATTGAGGAAGGCGAAGAATAGCTTATTGAGGGGGTACGATGGCATTCCGAGATTTCTACTTCGAAACTGTGCGACAGCGTTTGTGGCTCCCATGCATCATCTTTGGAACCTCATAGTGAGAGATTCAAGATTTCCAAATATATGGAAAGTTTCGAAAGTCTGCCCAGTATTTAAGAATGACGACGTAGCCGAGATAAAGAACTACCGACCAATTTCCATTTTGTGTAACTTTTCTAGTCTTTGAAACCATACTGCATGGCCAAATATATAATCATCTCAAGGTGGTATTATCTCCGAATCAGCACGGGTTTGTTCGAGGACGATCTACTATTACAAATCTTAGTTGTTTTACACAATATGTTTCCGAAGCGATGGATGATCAGAGACAGTAGATGCTGTGTACTTGGATCTCCAGAAAACATTTGATCGTATCGATCATTGTGTTCGTTTGGATAAGCTGCCACGCTTATGTGATCTTTTTGAGTCGTATCTTAAGGATAGGCAACAAGATGGGGGCCAGGGGCTGGCTCTATTGCCTTTCCGCCACTTCCGGAGTGCCTTAAGGATCAAATCTTGGCCCATTTTTGTTTTTGATCTTTATCAATTATATTGGAGAGGGCCTTTCCGCCGATGATTTAAAGATGTTTCGCAGAATTGATGACAACAATGATTCTGATGCACTTCAACATGATTTGGATTGTGTGGGTGCTTCGTGTAAGAGAAACAACCTAACCATGAATGTTAGTAAGCGTAAAGTTCTTACGTATACTAGGAAGCTGAGCCCAGTCATATTTGATTATGTGTTGGGGAATGCAATACTTGGGAGAGATAATGAAGTAGAGGATTTGGGAATATCGTAAACCACATTAATAACATTTTTGCGTCGGCATATCGGATATATGATTTCAATTTATAGAAATTGCCACGACTTTAAAAATATTTCGTCCTTGTTATCATTATATAATGCGTTCATAAGGTCCAAAGTGGGGTATGGGCCGCTGATATGGTATCCGATTTATCAGATACATATAGGGCATATTGAAGGTATACAACGTCGTTACTTGAAATTTTTTATGTTTGTGTCGGATGGCGTTTACCCCGATGTGATTACTTGATTATGTTACATCGTTTTGACGTGGCGTCATTGGACCTAAGACGTAGAATATTAAGTGTAAAGTTTTTGTATAACATTCTTAACCATAGGATTGACTGTGCGATGCTTCTTAGTCAAATAAATTTCAACATTTCACGTCTTGAATCACGGTCACAACAAACATTTTATATTAAAACATGCAAAACTAATGTAACAATTAAATCACCTGTACATGTTGAAAATGTAGATGTACACTTTACTTCATTACAAAATATTGTTGCGCAGATGATGGGATAGTTATGATACTGATAGGATTCTATTATATTATCTAGTTTTAGGTCATATAGATATATGTTTTGATTAAAGTATTTTATTTCGTTCTTTTGTTATTTAATTCGCATACATATTTCTTTTTTTTAAAGAAATAATAAAAGATATTATGGTCCTTTCTCACAAATTTCTTTAATGAATTTGGCTACCGGTTTCGAACTTATACGTTCATCCTCATAGCCCGAAATTGTAATGAGCTCTCAAAATTAAACTGAACACACTAACGAACTTGAAAATAAGTGACTGTTGGTTTATCTCTTAGTTAAAATAAAATCATAAAATATTAAAATTAACACGAACATTACAAACACGTTAAAACATTTGAGAATGTTTTGAGAAAGGACCATAATATCTTTTATTATTTATTTAACTATCACTCAGAGTCCATCATGGAATTTCATTTATCTTTTTTTTTTGTTTGCCTTGTCAAATTTTCTGTACTTGGGTTTTTTGCCCGTTGAAAATAAACATTATTATTATTATTAGTAAACGGGTCGATGACCACAGTGGTTAGGCGACTGACTATCGTTGTGGGAGGACGATAGGCGCCGGGGTTCAATTCTCTGGAGGGACGGTGACATATTTTCAAAGAGTTTAATCCCGGATCGACTTGCCATTCGCTGTTGGCAGCGAAGTGATTAACAGCGTGGCATCATAAAAGGCAATATGATGCTGTCACAAAGCCAATTGAACACAGCTTACACACACAAAAATCTACACCGTGAGAGTTGCAGTGATAGCCAGACAAGCGATAGAGCTTAAGGATGCACTGCAACTAAGCACCCACCACACATAAAAACATTATTATAAAACTGTGATTTTAATAATATTCCATGTTGTTGCCTATACGACGCTATAAACTATTAACGAAGTTATTATAGTATGTAATTGGTACCTCGAAACGTTTCCCCCTGAACTAAAAATTTCGTTCTGACAAATCTCTGTCTGTGTGAATTCTCGGGCTGACACCCTTCAAGGATATTTACGGAGCAATAACTTCTACTGAAAACTTTCTAAAAGTTTTTTATTCGCAATAGTTTTCAAAGTTGAGTAACTTATTTGACATTGAAATGAACTGTAAATCATTGACTGCTAATAGTGTATTAAAAGCTGATTCTTTTATGTTTATACTAATTACTTATTAAATTATTAATTTTTCAGGTATCATTGATAGCAGCGGCATAAGATTTTATGTCTCCCAAAATTTACGTCCAATGGATGCTGGCATTATCGAACTTGGTTTAGAGTATACTGACAAAATGGCAATTCCTCCTGGACAGTCCAGCTTTCTACTATCAGGTTTTTGCGTAAGCGAATGTACTGCTGTAGTAAGTACCGATTATTTATTCGAAGATAACTTTAAATATGGAATTATAAGAATATAAATTATTCTTATAATTATTGAGTCTGGTTATCGCCCGATAGAGGTCATGGAGTTTATCTTCTGAGTATCTGTCGAGTAATTTCGAGATATAACGGGTATGTGGGAATTCGTTTGTCAGTTCATACTCTTGTATCACACACTGATGAGAACAAATAAGTTCGAAACACGTGTCTGTGTATCAGGATAGAACTACAAACGTTTCCTTTATGCACTGTGTGTTACGACGTGTGGCTGTCGTTAATCCAGTTGCTTTGAATTAGGTTTACGTGCTTCATTGTAACATGCTGATATAAATTATTTAAATATCAAGTTCAAGTCTAGTATTAGTAGATAACAATAGAGAACGTTTATATAATCCCAGAATCGATGAACGAGGTAATCTAAATCTTCGAGAATGGCGGAACTAATGTTTAGAATTAGTGAGGTTGAATTAAAAACATAACTAATTACATAACTTTTTACATCTCCAGCAAATAGTGAATATAAACAGAAGTGAACATATGAAAAGTTATAGTTTATGACACATTAAAAGTTATAGCTTGTGAAATATGTATGTTGTCCACAGAAATAGTATTGTTTGTGGTTTTAGAATTAAGGCTAAATTTTCGAGTAAGCTATATCGGCTGCGTAAGAACCGTTCAGAAAATAAGATTTTCTAATATTTCATTTTTGAAGTTTCAATTGTAGTAGTAGTAATAAAACTTCATTCATCATCAAAGATGGTAAAATATTACAAAACTTATTACATACTTAAATCTAAATCTTAGGTACAAATATTTTTAACATATGTAGAACAAAAACTTTTAAAAATTCTTATGTTAGTAGATTGTTTAGCTCCTTTGTCCATCTCATTATATAATTTCAGTCCTTTATAATACAGATTGTTCTATGAACATGATTTCTTAGCCAAAGGTAACCTAAACGTATCTGCATATCTAATAGTCCTATCATGAATGTCTTAGGATAAACAATAAAGTGGCTCATATATTCCGGTACCATATTGTGTACAATTTTATAAATAAGGATAATAGTATTAAAATAAGCTCGCTGTTTAACACTGAGCAACTGCAACGTGTCCAGCATTAGCACTACTGGAGTATAGCGATTACAACCCAAAATGATTCGCATTGCCTTGTTTTGTAATTTTTGTAATCTATTTAAATCGCCGTCATTTGCTAGAAACAAAACCGTAGCACCGTATTCAATATGCGGAGCGATAATAGTCTTATATACCATATTTCTAGCCCATAAACTTATTTTATTTCTTATTCTCTCTAGCAAACCTATCTTTTTTGCTATTTTTTTAATATAGTCTACGTAATTTTTAAATGAGAGCTTACAGTCAATAATAACACCAAGATACTTTATTTCAGAAACTATTTCAATAACTGCATTGTCAACTACAATGTCAACGTCTGGAGAAACTACAGGTCTACTACTAATAATCGTCGCTTTTGTCTTCAATGTGTTTATCTTTAGCTTATTTATGTTAAACCACTGCACAATCACCTTTAGGCCATCATTGGTTTTGTTTGCGGCACGTAGAATGTCATCATCTGCTGATTAGAGTGTCATCTGCAAACAAATTGATCCTATAATCACCAATCGCACTTCCAATGTCGTTAATGTACAATATAAACAGCAATGGTCCAAGCACCCATCCTTGTGGCACACCCGAATTGACTATCCTTGATTCTTTATTCTCATATCTAGTTATTTGATATCTGTCTGTCAGATAACTTTTTAACCAAGATAGAGCTGTATCATTTATTCCATACCTACTCAGCTTTTTCACTAACCTATTTCTGTCTATCGTTTCGAAAGCTCTCTTCAAATCAAGAAAGACTGCAATCACCTTCATCATCAGGTTTCACAAAATTGGCCTTTTCTAAATCCTGATTGAACATTAGAAAGTATATTATTCTTTTCCAGAAAAGCTTCAAGTTGTTCTTTCCCTATATGCTCAATAACCTTTTCCAATGTCGGCAACATATTAATAGGTCTAAACTCCTGACATTTTTTGGTGTTATTTACTTTTGGAATCGGCTTCACAATAGCTGTCTTCCATACTGCAGGAAAAACTCCTTCTTGAAAGGATTCATTAATAATGTTTAATAAAGTGTTATCTATGATGGGTAGTGCATCTCTAACCATATTTGGTTCAATACGATCGCGTCGGTTGCGGATTTGTTTTTCATTGAATTGATAATTTCTGTTAATTTTCTCATATGAATTGGGCGGAACTTGTCAAAAGAACTTGAAAAATTACATCTTACGCTATTCAAGCTATTGTCATCTTGTTCAGTTTCAATACTATCGTGGATATCTTGTATACTATCTATGAAAAAGTCATTAAACTCAACAGCAATCTCTTTTAATTTTATTTTTCTGCCATTTGGAAAGTCTATAAAATCAGGATTATCAACCAAGTTCTTTAACTTTTGCCACATCTTTTTGGTGTCTCCTTTAGCAGAATCAATTTCATTTTCGTAAAAACTATTTTTAGTTTCTCTTGTTAGGCGATTATAATAATTTTTGCATTTCTTATAATTATTCCAGTCAATTGTTCGCTCTGTTGTTTTAGCAACTTTATTGTTTCACAATTCTCAAATTATCATTGAACCAATAGTTAACTTGACCTACTATTATTTGCTTAGGTTTTACAATTTGTTCGTAACAACTTTGCATTATATTTATTAAAGTAGATGTCTTGCATTGAAATTCCAAATTACCAACATGTTTCCAATCGCATTGGGCCATGTCTAAAGTTAAAGGCTGTGTAAGCACTTTTATCTTAGTGTGGGTCCAACCTGTTATTTCCAAATAACAGTTGCAACTGTTTCTGTTTTAAAAAATAATAGTTAAAAATAACAGATAACTGTTATTTCCGATATTTTTTACGCATAATGAGGTCTTTTTGATCAAATATCCAGTAATCATATATTAATTGCCGGGAATACATTCCGAGAATCAAAAAGAATGAAAGAATGTTCTGCAAAAGTGAACGACTAATTTCTGACCGTAGAAACCGTATATCCAGTTCCAAAAAGTTAAGCAAATTTTGTTTATAAATCAAAATGGAAATTTATAACAATTTAAAAATGTGGTATAATCTATCTTATTTTCGTAGATTTTTGAAATATTATTTATTTTTAATAGTTATAATTTATCTGTTCTTCTGTTATTCTGTTTTTAGTAATTTAGTCCTTGTTTAGTAAAATCGCTTTGAAGAATGTTAGTTTGAAGGGTTTTATTTTAATGTAAAATATTAAAATACCCGTTGAGAAACTTCATTATAGTCTTAAGAAACCACAATTATTAAACCTTCACTAGAGCTTGATAATTTTATTTATTATATAAATTTATAAATATGTGGTTCGCTATTAATCGAACAGACTTGTTTTTAATATAGGTACCTACATATATAACAGCGAAAACGGAAAATAACGGTATCTTAAATGCACAATGTGTGTCTCATTTTTTATTGGTTGTCTCTGTCACGTGATGCGTTAGTAGTCGGGAGAACCGTAATCGCGCTGTTGGTCAATATGATTCCAAAAGAATTCTGTAATATCTAGTTTTCAGCATGCTTTTAGTTTCATCAGTCAGCGCGGTCAACACATTTCCTTCCATCCATGCCTTCCATCAGCTGCATTCAATTCAGTACGATTTTGTCCTTGATGTGGTGTGTACGTTTGCATCGTTTATCGCTTTTATCTTTGTTATGCTCAGCGCCCATTGAAGAACAACATGCTAAACAGATGCTGCCGATTTGATTAAAAGTTACGCGACTTATTACAAAAAGTATCAATGTAGTATCAATGTTACCTAGATCAGTGTCAAAAAAAGGATTTCAGTGTTGTATGTCGGGAATGTTTGAAAATGTTCAGTTTTTCAGTTCAGTGTTATTTTGTTAGAGTTTATTGGTTTTTTCAATACTGTACTTTGAGCAACTTTCTTCGACATGTATTACGCTTTTGGATAATTATATGGGTTGTATTTTATATTCTACTTTTCTACTTTATACTTACATATATAATTTCAATAAAATTAACTATTTTACCTAACGTTTGTGCTTTACATCTATACTTTTATTTATTATAATGTCTCATAATCTCTATGTAACGAACATTATTATGTAAAATACGTCATGATTATTGCTTAAAATTCGTGCGTTAAGCAATACTCATGACATATTTTACATGAAAATTAAAAACATCAACAAATCTATTCAACTTTCAATTTAAATTTACCGCCAATTTAAGATGTAGTTCTGGGATATGATGATGCTGCCGCATAATTTTTAACACAAATTAAAGCATTAAGTTTCCGCTCCCAGACGCGCACCGCTGCAGGGTTTTTATATTTGTTGTAATACGAGAGACATGAGCAACATAAAGCAGTTGCGTCGCCGTTATTTTTGCACGAAACGAAGCTGTTAATTCTCGTTGTTAATCGATGACTTATCATAGCAGCAACGGAAAGTTGGCCTATTATTTTTCTACAATCTGTTATTTTTCCAACCTGTTATTTTTGTAGAAGCATAACAGTTGCAGACTGTTATGAGTATACAACAGTTGCAAAATAACAGATCGTTAAATAACAACCCATCACTATTTTATCTATAACAGTTTTCTGTTGACTGCGGTTTGTGGTAGTATCGTTATTTATTATAATTTGCAATGTCTCATGGTTCGATATTTTGTAATCGCAGCAATTTATATTTACATTTAAAGTATTTGTTATAACTAGGTCAATGAGAGAGTTGGAAGTTTCCGTTATTCGTGTGTGAAAATTTATAATCTGTTTCATATCATTACTAGCGATTATATTCTTCAATATTGAAGTCCCCTGCAATGGTGCACACATCTCCTCCTGAAATGTTTTCTTCGCACCACATTTCAAAAAAGTCCAAAAAGTCTGCATCACTTGCACTAGGACTATGGTACAGCACCGCATATATACCTTTACCGAAACTTTATGAAACTCTTATGCTTAATAACCACATATTATCATTTAATACTACATTACAAAGTTCACTAAATATAATACCGTTTTGAATGTACATTATTACACCACCTGTAGTCTTAAGAAACCACAATTATTAAACCTTCACTAGAGCTTGATAATTTTATTTATTATATAAATTTATAAATATGTGGTTCGCTATTAATCGAACAGACTTGTTTTTAATATAGGTACCTACATATATAACAGCGAAAACGGAAAATAACGGTATCTTAAATGCACAATGTGTGTCTCATTTTTTATTGGTTGTCTCTGTCACGTGATGCGTTAGTAGTCGGGAGAACCGTAATCGCGCTGTTGGTCAATATGATTCCAAAAGAATTCTGTAATATCTAGTTTTCAGCATGCTTTTAGTTTCATCAGTCAGCGCGGTCAACACATTTCCTTCCATCCATGCCTTCCATCAGCTGCATTCAATTCAGTACGATTTTGTCCTTGATGTGGTGTGTACGTTTGCATCGTTTATCGCTTTTATCTTTGTTATGCTCAGCGCCCATTGAAGAACAACATGCTAAACAGATGCTGCCGATTTGATTAAAAGTTACGCGACTTATTACAAAAAGTATCAATGTAGTATCAATGTTACCTAGATCAGTGTCAAAAAAAGGATTTCAGTGTTGTATGTCGGGAATGTTTGAAAATGTTCAGTTTTTCAGTTCAGTGTTATTTTGTTAGAGTTTATTGGTTTTTTCAATACTGTACTTTGAGCAACTTTCTTCGACATGTATTACGCTTTTGGATAATTATATGGGTTGTATTATATTCTACTTTTCTACTTTATACTTACATATATAATTTCAATAAAATTAACTATTTTACCTAACGTTTGTGCTTTACATCTATACTTTTATTTATTATAATGTCTCATAATCTCTATGTAACGAACATTATTATGTAAAATACGTCATGATTATTGCTTAAAATTCGTGCGTTAAGCAATACTCATGACATATTTTACATGAAAATTAAAAACATCAACAAATCTATTCAACTTTCAATTTAAATTTACCGCCAATTTAAGATGTAGTTCTGGGATATGATGATGCTGCCGCATAATTTTTAACACAAATTAAAGCATTAAGTTTCCGCTCCCAGACGCGCACCGCTGCAGGGTTTTTATATTTGTTGTAATACGAGAGACATGAGCAACATAAAGCAGTTGCGTCGCCGTTATTTTTGCACGAAACGAAGCTGTTAATTCTCGTTGTTAATCGATGACTTATCATAGCAGCAACGGAAAGTTGGCCTATTATTTTTCTACAATCTGTTATTTTTCCAACCTGTTATTTTTGTAGAAGCATAACAGTTGCAGACTGTTATGAGTATACAACAGTTGCAAAATAACAGATCGTTAAATAACAACCCATCACTATTTTATCTATAACAGTTTTCTGTTGACTGCGGTTTGTGGTAGTATCGTTATTTATTATAATTTGCAATGTCTCATGGTTCGATATTTTGTAATCGCAGCAATTTATATTTACATTTAAAGTATTTGTTATAACTAGGTCAATGAGAGAGTTGGAAGTTTCCGTTATTCGTGTGTGAAAATTTATAATCTGTTTCATATCATTACTAGCGATTATATTCTTCAATATTGAAGTCCCCTGCAATGGTGCACACATCTCCTCCTGAAATGTTTTCTTCGCACCACATTTCAAAAAAGTCCAAAAAGTCTGCATCACTTGCACTAGGACTATGGTACAGCACCGCATATATACCTTTACCGAAACTTTATGAAACTCTTATGCTTAATAACCACATATTATCATTTAATACTACATTACAAAGTTCACTAAATATAATACCGTTTTGAATGTACATTATTACACCACCTGTATGTCTGCTGTGAGAATCACATCGTAGAACTGTATAAAGCTTCATTTGGAGTTCAGATTGATATATATCTGCCGTAACACATGTTTCACTTATCATTAATGCAGAGCTATTGCAAACACGAAATAAGTGCCAACTTTAATTAAGGATACATTAATAAAGGACTTAAATGTTGGAATAATAAAGAGAGTTATTGCAAGCGCGCCATCATTAATGAGAGTTCCTTTAAATTCACAGTTGCGTTTGAGGTTAGGTTTACATGCAATGTAAGAGACACTTATGGTTGGTTCAGTCAGCTCTCCTTAGTCTTAATTTAGTATTAGTCTTAAAACCTGGTATTAGTATTAGTCCCAAGAAAATAGGTATCGTTCATACAAAAATTACGCGTAGCCATGACAACAAGCGATAAACAACAAATATATAACCAATAAAAATATTTATTTCGTTCGATGGTATTTAGCTGTAACATTAGTTTGAAATATTTAGGTAGATATAGGAAAAGCGATAAAAATGAGTGAGAAATTTGATGATGGATGATGAATCGAACTAGTGAGGAACTTTTCGCATATATATGATACAAATAAAAACTATAAAAATAGACTAGCATTACACCATTTCTCAACACCCTCTCTTAATGATAGAATGTCCGAGGGGCCTGCCGGCAGGGCAGTTTGTCCTTCCGGCAGGCCCTAAAAATGTGTAATTTTAGATATGAAGTGGTCCTTCCAGCAGACCCAAACGCCGTGTACAGCTGTCCTTCTGCCAGGACAAATGCTTGGACGTTCTACAATTAATGCCTTCCTTAAATCTATTAATCGCTTTAATACATATCCAATGATATATTACATATAATAATATAAAATAATACATTTCTACAACAATTAACAACTATAAGGTATCTAACAATTTTTCACTTCACTTCTTAATTTGGTTTTCACAACATCTAACGTTATCTCTTCTTGTGGCATATTCTCTATGTGATTGTAACTATTGTCTCAAATGATGGTGGCAACGCAAATAATAAGCTACATACTATATCTTCCTTTTTAGTTTTGCACCTGTCAACGGTCTTGTTACCTCATCAAATTCAGTTAAAAATACTTCTAGATTTTTTGCTTCTTTTAATTTCATGCTCATTAATTTCTTCCTTAATAACATTTGTGCAGTGACACCTCTTTTCTCATATCTCTCTTCCAGACTTTTCCACATGCTATATGCCATTTCTTTATCTCGAATTAATTCTATTTGTGTATCATCTAAGCACTGTATAATATAAAACTTGCTGCTATTATCACATTTCTTAGCTTCCGTTTTCATTGCCTCATCTTCGCAATCTATCTCTTCAATTTCTTTTTCTAGAAATTTCTAAACACTTTTTTCTTGTAATAAAATCAACATTCAGAACTTCCAAGTGTGATAATTATTAGCCGTTAAACATCAATATAGAACGTATTTTTACTTCCCATAGTAGACAAAAAAGTATTTGATATTTAAGGAATGCATTACATCATGTCTCAGCAAAAACCAATAACGCCAATAAAAACATAAAACAAAGCTTAAGTACGCCGTAGTTTGGTCGTAATCTTAGTCCTAAAAGTTCAATATTACGAACTTTAAGACTAATACTAAGTTGGGGAATTGTATGAACACAAACATTGATTGCATATCGCTGAACTTTTTAAGGTTAAGACTAATACTAAGTTAGGACTAAGGAGAGCTGACTGAACCAACCATTAACCTCAACTATGCAAAATGGTAGGTTCTACTGTCAAAGTAAAGGCAACTTTAAATAAAGTTGCGAGTTCCCTTATTTAAATTAAATACAGGCGGCCTGTATTTTAATAACGGCATACCTTTAAATTTTAATGAAATCCGCAAGCGCACTTGTCAAAATAAAGGATTCTTTTAATAAAAAGTAGTTTGCTATAACTCTCTACTATATACGGACTGTACGTTTTTCCTAAACTTTAAAAATGGTCAAAATTCGTGAGTAAACTTGGAGCATTAAGATTTTTTAAGATTTTATTGCACTTTGTTATGCGTGATTGCTTATTCTAAAAAAAATATTTTATTATGTTCAATTTCCATGTTTCGTTTATTGTATTTAATTTGCTCTTTTTTCTATCTCTCAGAAATTCAACTCGTATCGATTGTTGCAGCTAGTACTCGAAACTTATTTACACGATTGATATTTTCAGATGTCAGAAATTAAATAATAAAAGTGAAAATATTTTAGTAATAATTTATCATCGATAGGTAATATATATTAAACAAGTGCTGTAATCTATATAGGGCCAGCACTGTATAACCAATTACAAATCCAAAGAGACGATTTGAATCCCTTTAAATCAAGTTACATATCAATGTATTCGTAGTTGTACCGGGTGATTCAGTAAGGGTGGCGATCGGCTGTATCTCGGAAAGTATTTGTCCTAGGTTCTGCGGGAAAAAATTTTGATAGTAAAAGTGGCCAAGAGAAATTTACCGCTAATAATAGGAGGCGTAACTGCTATGTTCAAATCTAAAATTCCTATTATTTCAGAAAATTGCGGAATAAGCTATAATTTTAATATCATCAATTGAAAGCCCATTCAATACCAGATAATTTTCTTTAGTGATATTTTTTCGTATCTGTCATAATAAAAGAGGGGGAAGACCATCTATTTGTCAATGTTTAAAGTTTAATATTTCTGTTACTATTCAACCTATCCGAATAATCTTGGACTCGTTTGAAAGGTAATTGTGTGGACTTTAAACAGCGTTTATACACTATATCAATTAGTTTCAAACTGATAAACTAGAGGTCGCTTTCTGGAGCGGTAACCTATTTTTACTATTTTCTTAAAAAAATTAAATAGAACGATACTATTGCGCTAATAGGTTCGTATGCGGATTTAAATTACACATATTTTACTGAAAACCGCATCTCGATATCTCTATTTGTTCCCAAGTTATCGCAAAAAAAGAAACTAGCAAATATAAAGATACAAACGAGTCGGGAATAATAACTTAAAAAATAAGTTGGCTTTGGAAAACATTGCATATCTCTAATGATAGTATTCTAACATGAAATTACTTATTATTTCTTCAGTTGATGTTGGTTTTAACTATTCAAAATGCTTATTACGAATGTTGAGGCCGTGGATATGATAGCGGTATACTTTGAGTGTATGCGGAACGCAGCAATAGCTCAAAGAGAGTACGCATTGCGTCACATAATAACTGCTGATTTCGCAGGTGGCCTTGCAAGTAGGCGACTGATAGTTTCCATGGTTTCCATCTATTGTTGTTTTCTGTCATTTGCATATGTCAAAGTTGATCGACAGTTAATTAAGTAGATTTTTAATAAAAATGATTACGAATGAGGAAGCTTTTGATATGTTAGCCGTATATTTCGAAAGTTTACAAAATGCTGTAATTACCGAGAGAGAATATGCAGTTAGATATCCAGCAAGACGCCATCATTCAAGAAAAGTTTTTAAAAGATTAGCGATTCGATTGAGGGAAACAGGACAAGTTCAATCAGTCACAGCTCGGAATAGAATACGAAGATCAAGAAACAATGTAAATGTTATAAATGTGTTAGCCTATCTTACTGCCAATCCCCATTTAAGCATTCGGGATTTGATAAGGGATTTAGGATTATCATATTCTACGGTTCAAAGGATTTTAAACGATAACAAGCTACATCCCTATCACCTCATATTACATCAAGAGCTAAGACTAACCGATTTCGATCATCGATTGAATTATTGCCACTGGAAATGTTGAATGAAGACCCAAATTTTTTATCACGTATACTATGGATTGACGAGTCAACTTTTTCCAGTACGGGGAGAGTCAATACACACAATATGCATTATTGGTCATTATTGAACTTCACTGGTTACGTGAAGTTCAATTTCAAAATCGTTAGAGTGTTAGTGTCTGGTGCGGAATTCTGTGTGGGAAAATTATTGGTCCTTACTTTTTTGAACAGCGTCTAAATGGTGTGACTTATCTACATTTTTTGGAGAACGAGTTACCCTTACCATTGGAAGATATTCCTTTGGAAACAAGAAGGTCTATATGGATCCAGCAGGATGGCTGCCCGGCACATTATGCTCGAAATGCCCAAGAGTTTTTAAATAACCGGTTCCCAAATAAATGGATAGGCAGGGGTAGCATTTTTTCTTGGCCACCAAGGTCTCCCGACCTCACAGTGGTTGATTTTTATTTATGGGGTAGACTTAAAGATGTAGTGTACAAAGACCGTCCAACAACACCTGAGAACATGAAAGAAAGAATTCGAGCAGCCATCACAAATATTTCCTGTGCCGAAGTAGAAGTGAGTCTATTATCTACTAGTAATAGGCTCAATTTGTGTGTAGCCAATGATGGTAGACATTTCGAACATTGAAAATTGCAGTTGTTTTTTCCTGTTACCATTCTCGTTATTACATTATTTTGTTTATCATTAATTTTAATTCATTCGCAATAAACAATTTGAAAGATTTTCGTAGTTACCATGGACACTATGAGTCGCCTACTTGCAAGGCCTCCTGCGAAATCAGCAGTTATTATGTGACGCAATGCGTACTCTCTTTGAGCTATTGCCGCATTCCGCAAACACTCAAAGTATACCGCTATCATATCCACGGCCTCAACATTCGTAATAAGCATTTTGAATAGTGAAAACCAACATCAACTGAAGAAATAATAAGTAATTTCATGTTAGAATACTCTCATTAGAGATATGCAATGTTTTCCAAAGCCAACTTATTTTTTAAGTTATTATTGCCCGACTCGCTTGTATCTTTATATTTGCTAGTTTCTTTTTTTGCGATAACTTGGGAACAAATAGAGATATCGAGATGCGGTTTTCAGTAAAATATGTGTAATTTAAATCCGCATACGAACCTATTAGCGCAATAGTATCGTTCCATTTAATTTTTTTAAGAAAATAGTAAAAATAGGTTACCGCTCCAGAAAGCGACCTCTAGTTTATCAGTTTGAAACTAATGGTTATAGCGTATAAACGCTGTTTAAAGTCCACACAATTACCTTTCAAACGAGTCCAAGATTATTCGGATAGATTGAATAGTAACAGAAATATTAAACTTTAAACATTGACAAATAGATGGTCTTCCCCCTCTTTCATTATGACAGATACGAAAAAATATCACTAAAGAAAATTATCTGGTATTGAATGGGCTTTCAATTGATGATATCAAAATTATAGCTTATTCCGCGATTTTTTGAAATAATAGGAATTTTAGATTTGAATATAGCAGTTACGCCTCCTAGCGGTAAAATCTGGAACTTGAAAATAATTTCCAGAAATTTCTCTTGGCCACTTTTACCATCAAAATTTTTTCCCGCAGAACCTAGGACAAATACTTTCCGAGATACAGCCGATCGCCACCCTTACTGAATCACCCGGTACAATGATGTGAATGTTTCGAGCGCCGGAATATAAGGAAAGATTTCATCTCAAAAATCTTAAGACTACATTTTACAGAAAAATAAATAAATAAAATACACTTTACTATAAACACAGTAGAGTGTTACGAAGTCCTCGAAATTTTGTGAAATAAAACTACTGGTACGATCATATGCGATGCAGGCATAGAAAACCGTTTTAAAATGTCAATGTTCATTTATATACCACATTATTTTAATTAAACACACCAGCTTATTAAAATCATATTGTAGAGGGTAATTACGAAGAGTGATACATATATATGTATTATATATGTATAAGTTAAAACAATGTAACTAGCAACGCACAGGCGTATATTTCTGTTTCCTTTTTCACTTGCAAAACTTCAACATCTTTTTAACTTACCACATATCGAGTTGTAAGTGGATTTATTACTGATTGTGAAAAAAACATTCTGCGCTGATCCTTAGAATATCTCCGCATAGTTTAAAAGAAATCTGGCCTTCACTGTGAAATTATAAACTATGTTTCTCTGTAATAAACCATTCTGTCATGTAGCCCTTCAATTAAAGGAATACGTGCTAAATATGGTGTTACACTAAAGATATGCACTAAAGCTAAATTCATCAATTACATATGGATATATTGTGATTTGAATAACTTGAATCAGTACGATTCTCTATCACAGCATGAAATAAATAAGTATGTGTTGAAAGTATATTTTTCTGAACTATACCAACTAAATGATTTGCTTTATACTAAATTATAATTTTTATATATTTTCAATTTTTTGATCATCTATCATCAATTTGAGTCTGTGGCATTTTACTGATACGAAGATGTAAATATCAAGTAACGTAACTGAAAGCATTTCTTTAGTGTGACGCGTAATAATAATTTCAACATTATAGAGCTTACCACCACAAGGGATTTTGATTTTCGGATCCCAATTACATACTCATCTAACAGGAATTAAAGTATGGACCAAACACTACAGAAATGGGAGAGAACTTTTAGAACTTAACAGAGATAATCACTACAGTACCCATTTCCAAGAAATTAGAAGATTAAAACGTTTAGTTAATGTTATACCGGTAAGTATTTGGAAGTTGAACAGTTCACACACAGAAAGGTCTAGTATTGAAGAGTTATTGTAACTAGTACAGAATAGCGGCGCCTGAGTTGGTATTTTTAAATTCCCGCTATTGTTGCGACCTGTGAGATATATTACACAGATTACACTCGGAGCATGTGTAGTCTTGTTTAAAAATGTGTTCGATATACCACAAGGAATTATTACGTTACAGCAAATCGACTCCACTTGTAAAATAACGGTGTATTATCATTAATTAATTATTGATTAATCATAATAGTCCCTTGGATACAAAAAATAAGAAGCGCAGGTAATCAACCCAAGAACAGCTTTTAGCAGATGATGTAACATTCAAATAATATAGCCTCCCTAAAGTTTATTAAATTAATTATATTTCTTGGTTTAAGAATTTAACAGCTTTGTTATGTGTACTATGCCGGAAATTTAAATTGAGAATATTTTCAGCGCAGCTCGGCTCTAACAGACTGATAGGCTGTATGCAAAAATGAACCTTCTAATCGAATCAGTGGAAGTATTGAAATACAATGAATACAGTCGAGACGCTTACACAAACAGACTTACGTCGCATCTATTATCGTATTAGAGTTTAAAATCTTTACTGAATTTTGTTTTGTAGGATGTTTTATTAATTGTGTTCAAGTTTTCCAATTATATCTTCATTATATTGTATTATTTGCATTTTTCATATCTATTAGTAACGGGGAGTATTCAATACTTTTATATACACACACACATATATTATGTATATGTATATAATAACTAACTTAATTGTAAAAGATATACGAGACATATATAAAGAAAAACTATACAGGGTGAATTGGAAAGGATGAAAGGAAAAGTTATTATTTACTGACAATAATATTGCCGTACTTCAATACGTATAGAGAAAGCGATGATATGTGTAAGAATTATGTCCTTACCTGAAAATGAAATGTAGAAAAATTCGTGTATTCTTTTTATTTAAGAATTTTTTCTACAATTAAGCCTCGATATTCAATTATTTACATAATTGCAATACGTTTTTTGTTAGTATGTATTTCTATTTTGTTTTTAAAATAAAAAGGGTATTTTGATTCATAATGATCCAATGTGAGTGAATTAATATAACTAGAAAAATATGTTTGTCTCACAAATCGTTTATTAATATATAAGGGTATTTTGTTTTGCTCTTAACATACCTACTATTGTTACGTTTATGAGTTTATGTTGTTACATATGACTACCTGTGTCATCCTGGAATTTAAAGATCCAAATTCTGAACGATGGTCCTAACATTGGTTAATGAGTAACGTTTTGTGATATTTGACGGAACGTGTATCACTCATCATTGCTGATATATCTGCGTAGATCTTCTTCTTATTACTATTATGCCTAATTATATGCAAAGAATAGGATTTTGTTGAATATTTAGGTAATAACATTTGTTATATAGGTATGCAATCGTTACATTTGAAAAGAACGCAAACTAGACAACGTCATTATGAATATCCTAAACTACTCCTTTGCCCTTTTAATCGCACATACTCGTAGTTTCTGCTAATACTATATGTTTGGCATACCTTTTTTATTATTTCATTTATGGAAAAAATAAATACTTTTCTACTAGAAGGTAAAGCAAGTATGTATGCA
>JALQSN010000733.1:0-25000 GCA_023690525.1 Holotrichia oblita | reverse complement strand
TTTTGTTGTATACAGGGTCACCGAAAAGTTGTAGATTTTAATTACCACCTACTTTTTGTTCTTTAAATGCCCCTAACTGGCTGGTCTTTCTTCTTGTGTGTGTGGAATTTAATTGTGTGATTTTGTTACAATATTGGTGTGTATTTGTGTACAAAATAAATTATTTGAAATTAATTAATTACCTTATAAAATATGATGGTCATTATTGTGGTGCATTTAACATCTTTCTGTCTTTGTCGTTGGCTGGACTTAACATAAGATCTCTGCTGAGCAACACCCCCTTCTGCGTCAGATGGCTACTGAGGCAAATCATGACATCGACGCGCACATATGCAAGGAAAATACCGATGGTGCCAACTTGAAGAGTTGCGCCTCCTCTATCATTTGATAGTGTTGAGTTGGATTTAAATGAGTTAATTTTAAACAAATACCTCGCATGTGTGCAATCGTGTTAATGTTACATATTTGATAAAATAGAATTAAATTAAATTGAAGAAATACACAGATCAGATAGTTGGTTATAGTTTAAAGAATATTCAATTAATTTAGTGTTTTTTTTATCTTTTTAGATTACCTACAGCTGGATCATCTGTCAACTGACAAGTGGAATTGTAAATATTGAATAAAATGTAATATAACATTACACTCCCCCGACAAAACAGGCAAATCTCTCTGATTTGGATGTAAACTCTACTTAAATACCTGAACGAAAAATCAATTTAACGTAAGTTATTAATTTTAAATAAATTAAATGTGTTATTAATACTGTTTTCGTTTCATATCTGTTACTGACGAACATCATATGGATATAAATCTTCAATGGAGAAAATACCTCGTTCTATGTTGGAATCTTGGTGCTGTAAGCGATACGTTTTTGTACCTAGAACTTCGGAAATTATGAATGGACCTTGAAATGGCTTCACAAGAGCCTTTGTGATGTTTTTGCTTCTATCACCTGTACGTAAGGCTTTTACAATGACTCTATCACCTACGTGATATGTTAAATTCCTTCTCTTTCTATTTTTAGCCTGGATATTCATGTGCTTATCATGCAATTTATGTAGATGTTCTCTGGTGTCGATAATGAGCTGCGATGTGTCAACATCTTCTTGGATATCAATCCATGGTCGTGGTGGACACTTTCCTGTGTGAAAAGCTGAAGGACACTGATTCGTGACTGTTGATGGCGTATCATTAATAATATCCTGGATGATCGGAAGGTACCTAGCCCACTGGCTGTGATTTTCACTCGTAAAGATCCGTAGAAATTGCAATACGACTCTGATCTGTCGTTCTGCCACATTATCTTGCGGATGTCGTATCGGTGAAAAGGTGTATTCAACGCCTTTCTTCTTCAGGTATGATGTTACCCTTTTCGAATGAAAATACGTGCTGTTATCTGCCAATATTCTTTTAGGCGTACCCATCTCGCTGCAATACCTACTCAGGCATCGAACTACCACGGATCCTGTAGTTCTCTTCGTGGGAAACAGCCTTACGAACCTGCTGAAATTGTCTACAATAACCAAGATGTGTCGAAATTCCATCGATGGTGTCAAATTCTGTACAAAGTCCATTGAAATCAACGTGCAGATATCTTCGCATACGATGTGCTTCGAAATGTGATACGTTCGAAAGTTTTTGTGCTTGTTGAATATACAGGTGTCACAAGTGTTTATGAGACGTTTGGTAATGTTGTAATCTCCTTTAGTGATGAAAATCTCTCTAAAAATTAAGAATGTCTTCCGGATACCAACGTGACCATAAGTTAAATGTATTTCATGTAAAACTTTTAATGCAAAATTTTGTGGAAGAACAATCAAACAATCTTTAGCTAGTTTCATCTTCTTGTACAATATATCATTCTTGATTAAATATTTGCTATTATTAGCTTGATTATTACTCAATTCTTCATATAAATTTGACAGTTCAGAATATTTTTGTTCACGAATGATATTTTGTCTGTTGAATATGGAGTTGGTGTTGTGTGTCAGTGTTACATTAGTTGTAAAATGTTCTATAGCTGTGTCATTACTATTAGCTCGTGATAAATAGTCACTAATACTGTTACATTTGCCTGCTATGTGTCTAATCTCAAAATCAAAATATTGTATTGTTAAGTACCACCTGTAAATTCTGTTGTTACCTACGATTCTAGTATTCAATATAGATGTTAAAGCTTTGTTGTCTGTTTCAATTATAAACCTTCTGCCTAGTAAGTAATATCTAAATTTTACGAAGCTAAAAAGAATAGCGTAGAATTCCTTTTCTAAAATTGTGTACGCCTTCTGCGTCGAATTGAATTTACGCGAAATAAAGGAAATAGGATATTCTACGTTATCTCTAATTTGGAAAAGTACAGCCCCTATGGCAAAATGACTTGCATCGGTCCTTAGTACAAAAGGTTCGTCCCAAGCTGGATGAACTAAGACGAGTGCATTAGAAAAAGCTTGTTTTATTGTAGAAAAATCGATATCTAAATCTTGAGACCACCTAAATTTATTTCCTTTCTTCAATAACTCATAGAAATTTTTACAAATAGAAGCAAAATTTGGAATAAAACGCGAATAATAGTTGATGAACCCTAAAAATGACCTGAGCTTCTTAATATTCCTGGGAGGAGTTAAATTGTTAATATCCTCTAATTTTGATGAATCTATCGAAATACCATTGCTATCAAGAACGTGTCCTAAATAAGTTACTTTATTTTTGAAGAATTCACATTTATCTAAACTTAATTTCATACCAGCCCTACTTAGTGCGGATATGACTACCTGCAGATGATGCTTGTGTTGTTCAATCGAGCTACTGAAAATGAGTATATCGTCAATGTAATGTGAGACAAATTCATGATAAGGGTCTAGAATGTCTTTCATGGCATGCACAAGAGCTGAAGTTGATGTGTTTAAGCCGAATGGGACGACACGAAACTGATAACTAGTACCATCTATGCTAAAACCGGTGTACTGTCTGCTATCTGGACTTAAGGAAATCAGGTAGAAGCTGTGTCTCAGATCTAGTTTTGAAAAGACTGATTTATTGTGACATCTGCTAATGAGAGCCTCAAAGTTCTCAGGACATTCATACTCCTTCTTTGTGATTTTATTCAGATTCCTTGCATCCAAACACAGTCTTATTTCGCCATTCTTTTTCTTAACAACAACTACAGGATTCAAATACGATGTTTTCGCCCTCTCGATGATCTTATCTTTCAACATTTTCTCTAGCTCAACCCTAACATTATCCTTGTACGCGTGTGGAATCGGATAGCTACGAAAACAAAAAGGAGCCTCACTATCTACCTTCAGATGATGTTCATACCTTCGGTCTGCAATACATGCAACGTCATTTACTAGATTTGGATGATTCTCAAATAACACATTCAAAAATGGTTCATACATCAAATCACAATTGAATTTCCCTTTGAAACATTCATTCTCACCTATATTACTCTTACAAACTAAATTATCGCTATCACATTCACTCCACCTAAGTCTATCCTTATCTAACCCACCCCATCTTAATCTAAAACCATCAGTTGTATACTGCGTGTGACCTCTACTACACCCAGCCTGATATTGGTTTAAATCATTACTATTCTTCCCTCTTGAATCCGTAGATTCTAAACTATTTAAAAGAATCCCTTCCCTTTCCATACTAATGCTATCTAAACTATAATTTTCGAAGGAAATTCTATCGTTTGAAATGCTCATGTGCCCTGAGCCTAAATTAAAATCTACTTTGTGTCTCTTGAGAAAGTCCATACCTAGAAGAGCCTCGTATTTTAGTGAATTTAAGATGTAAAGAGAAGTTGCATAACTACCAGTACCTATTTCTAAATTAGTAACCAAACATTCACATATTCTGCCTAGAATTTTATTAGTACCTGACTTAATATCTGTCCTATTTATCGGAATAATACTTAATTTTAATTCATCAAAATGATCGTCTACAACTGTTCTAGAAATTAAGGAAATTTGAGACCCCGTATCTACTAATGCATGTAATAATATTGACCCTCGTAACTTGACTGAAATAAGTGGCAAAATTTCGTGTGTAATAATTTTATTATTGTCTAAGTTCTCTGTTTGAAATATTTTATTTGGATGTTCATAATTACAATTTTGAATAAATTTAATTGAGGGCTTAGACAAACTTTCTAAAAAACCGAATTGTGTGGTTGTGTGTTCGCAACTTGTGAATTTGGAACCTGTGATGCAGATTCTAAATTGGCGCCATTACTACCGGCGTGTCTATCATGTGTTGAGGGGGCGTGTGTGTTGTATTGTGTATTCGTATTAAAACGATGATTATTGTGTGTATAAGTGTTGTTTCTAGAAGAATTATAATTGTTATTAAATCTCGCATTTCCTTGTTCCTGTCTGGCGTGCTGCTGCTGAAAATTACCGTTTCTAAAGGTACTGTCAAACTGTTTAAAATTCCTGTTAAAAGTAGGGTTAGAATTGTGTCTGTTGTCATTATTATTATTTCTAGCTGGACCCTGGAATGTATTGGAAGGCCTATTCTGAGTGTTTGCGCCCTTGTATAAAACATCAAACTCTGCCAGAAGCTCCGTCATTTCTGCAAAACTTCGAATTTTCTGTGAAATGGTTGCCTTTTGTATCTCAAAGCTGAAATGACGAGAAATGTACCTAATAATCTCGTTCTCTTGTAGAGGTGGAGTCAAATACTGTGCCCTAGAAAATTTAATAGTGAAATATGCTTCCATCGATGTACCTCGAGATTTGTCGTAGTGGCCCATCATTAAATCTGCTCGAATATCAGCTTGCTTGGTCTCGGCCCAGAACTTTGAAAGAAACAATTCTTCGAAGGATGCTAAAGAATGACACCTGCTCTCAGCTATGCTAAACCATTTTAATGCTTCATCGGTTAGTGACGTTCGAATAATATTACCAATTAAATTAAAATCGTTAATGTTTGCTAGATGAACCGCACGTTTCAATGCTGTCAAATACTCGATGGGATTTGTCTTACCCGAAAACTTAGGAATTAAATCTTTTATTTTAAATGAGGTGAGTGAACTATTAATATTTGCCATAGCATTTGTATTAGTGTTTGAATTAGTATTTGTATCTTGATTAGAATTACCTTGTTGCGTAGTCCCTCGACTTAAAATTGCTTCTAACTTATTTTCAAGTAGACCAAACCGTTCAGTATTTAATATCATAAATTGCTTTAAAGAGTCACCAACGCTAACTATCTGATCTGCATTTTGCGAAACTTTATCAGTTAAACTTTTTATTAAATTTCGAGTAGATTCACTACTGCTATCACCAGCAGCTTCTTCGTTGCCACCTGACGTAGATCTCGTACTATAAGGCATCTCGTAATTCTGCTCCACTAGTTGGGCGTCAAAACTTGTAATGTGAAATTTGATTTATAATAAAATCAAGACAATGTGAGTTTTACTCTTTAAATTAAAATTTGGGGTTTAAACAAATTAATCTCAGGGGTTCGTGAATTCTTTGCTCTACAGCGGGTGTAGAGAACAGAATACGAGAGCTTATCGTACGTTGAACAAAATACCCAAATAAAAAAAAAAATTCTAAGTTAAAAAAAAAATTTTTACAAGACAAAAAGATGTTTTACAAAAAAAAATTATATTTTTATTTAAATCAATAAAACCTATAAAAAAATTAGTTTACAGTGTGCAGAATGGCGTGGCAAGCACCACAACTAAATTATTACCTATAAAGACCCTTTTTGGTAGTTTTGAAATTTTTCCAACTTTTAGTTGGGACTTAGAAAATTTCTGTATAAAAAAAAATTAAATTTTTAAATTTTTCAAATATTAATTTGGACTAAAAAAAGAATTTACTGTTTTAAAGAGAAAATATTGATTCTTAAAATTTTTGACCTTAAAATTAAATTAAAATTAAATTACCTTATCTTACGTGTGTGTGAGTGTGTGTGTGTTATTTTGGAAGCTTCTGTCTTCGCGCGCCTATAGACGGATGGTGGATGGAGAGACGTCTTTTTCGTAGGGGTAATTAAATTCGGTAGAAGTTTTGGATGTTTATAAGTACTTATTCGAAGATGATCGTTGATTTGGGCCCACGGTGCACCGGGTTAATTTACAAAATTTACATACGTAGAGATAAACGCTCTGTACGAAGATAAAATGCAAAAAGCGGAAGTTTGTTGCTCTCGCACGGCTTTTTATAGGTGATTCGCAATTGTCTCTCAATTTCATCAGAAATACCTTTTGATCGTCATCTGTCAATCACGGCAATCAACGATCTTTGATGGATTAATTTATGCGCGTCCGATCGGAATTTTGTTGTATACAGGGTCACCGAAAAGTTGTAGATTTTAATTACCACCTACTTTTTGTTCTTTAAATGCCCCTAACTGGCTGGTCTTTCTTCTTGTGTGTGTGGAATTTAATTGTGTGATTTTGTTACAATATTGGTGTGTATTTGTGTACAAAATAAATGATTTGAAATTAATTAATTACCTTATAAAATATGATGGTCATTATTGTGGTGCATTTAACATCTTTCTGTCTTTGTCGTTGGCTGGACTTAACATAAGATCTCTGCTGAGCAACACCCCCTTCTGCGTCAGATGGCTACTGAGGCAAATCATGACATCGACGCGCACATATGCAAGGAAAATACCGATGGTGCCAACTTGAAGAGTTGCGCCTCCTCTATCATTTGATAGTGTTGAGTTGGATTTAAATGAGTTAATTTTAAACAAATACCTCGCATGTGTGCAATCGTGTTAATGTTACATATTTGATAAAATAGAATTAAATTAAATTGAAGAAATACACAGATCAGATAGTTGGTTATAGTTTAATGAATATTCAATTAATTTAGTGTTTTTTTTATCTTTTTAGATTACCTACAGCTGGATCATCTGTCAACTGACAAGTGGAATTGTAAATATTGAATAAAATGTAATATAACATTACACTCCCCCGACAAAACAGGCAAATCTCTCTGATTTGGATGTAAACTCTACTTAAATACCTGAACGAAAAATCAATTTAACGTAAGTTATTAATTTTAAATAAATTAAATGTGTTATTAATACTGTTTTCGTTTCATATCTGTTACTGACGAACATCATATGGATATAAATCTTCAATGGAGAAAATACCTCGTTCTATGTTGGAATCTTGGTGCTGTAAGCGATACGTTTTTGTACCTAGAACTTCGGAAATTATGAATGGACCTTGAAATGGCTTCACAAGAGCCTTTGTGATGTTTTTGCTTCTATCACCTGTCCGTAAGGCTTTTACAATGACTCTATCACCTACGTGATATGTTAAATTCCTTCTCTTTCTATTTTTAGCCTGGATATTCATGTGCTTATCATGCAATTTATGTAGATGTTCTCTGGTGTCGATAATGAGCTGCGATGTGTCAACATCTTCTTGGATATCAATCCATGGTCGTGGTGGACACTTTCCTGTGTGAAAAGCTGAAGGACACTGATTCGTGACTGTTGATGGCGTATCATTAATAATATCCTGGATGATCGGAAGGTACCTAGCCCACTGGCTGTGATTTTCACTCGTAAAGATCCGTAGAAATTGCAATACGACTCTGATCTGTCGTTCTGCCACATTATCTTGCGGATGTCGTATCGGTGAAAAGGTGTATTCAACGCCTTTCTTCTTCAGGTATGATGTTACCCTTTTCGAATGAAAATACGTGCTGTTATCTGCCAATATTCTTTTAGGCGTACCCATCTCGCTGCAATACCTACTCAGGCATCGAACTACCACGGATCCTGTAGTTCTCTTCGTGGGAAACAGCCTTACGAACCTGCTGAAATTGTCTACAATAACCAAGATGTGTCGAAATTCCATCGATGGTGTCAAATTCTGTACAAAGTCCATTGAAATCAACGTGCAGATATCTTCGCATACGATGTGCTTCGAAATGTGATACGTTCGAAAATTTTTGTGCTTGTTGAATATACAGGTGTCACAAGTGTTTATGAGACGTTTGGTAATGTTGTAATCTCCTTTAGTGATGAAAATCTCTCTAAAAATTAAGAATGTCTTCCGGATACCAACGTGACCATAAGTTAAATGTATTTCATGTAAAACTTTTAATGCAAAATTTTGTGGAAGAACAATCAAACAATCTTTAGCTAGTTTCATCTTCTTGTACAATATATCATTCTTGATTAAATATTTGCTATTATTAGCTTGATTATTACTCAATTCTTCATATAAATTTGACAGTTCAGAATATTTTTGTTCACGAATGATATTTTGTCTGTTGAATATGGAGTTGGTGTTGTGTGTCAGTGTTACATTAGTTGTAAAATGTTCTATAGCTGTGTCATTACTATTAGCTCGTGATAAATAGTCACTAATACTGTTACATTTGCCTGCTATGTGTCTAATCTCAAAATCAAAATATTGTATTGTTAAGTACCACCTGTAAATTCTGTTGTTACCTACGATTCTAGTATTCAATATAGATGTTAAAGCTTTGTTGTCTGTTTCAATTATAAACCTTCTGCCTAGTAAGTAATATCTAAATTTTACGAAGCTAAAAAGAATAGCGTAGAATTCCTTTTCTAAAATTGTGTACGCCTTCTGCGTCGAATTGAATTTACGCGAAATAAAGGAAATAGGATATTCTACGTTATCTCTAATTTGGAAAAGTACAGCCCCTATGGCAAAATGACTTGCATCGGTCCTTAGTACAAAAGGTTCGTCCCAAGCTGGATGAACTAAGACGAGTGCATTAGAAAAAGCTTGTTTTATTGTAGAAAAATCGATATCTAAATCTTGAGACCACCTAAATTTATTTCCTTTCTTCAATAACTCATAGAAATTTTTACAAATAGAAGCAAAATTTGGAATAAAACGCGAATAATAGTTGATGAACCCTAAAAATGACCTGAGCTTCTTAATATTCCTGGGAGGAGTTAAATTGTTAATATCCTCTAATTTTGATGAATCTATCGAAATACCATTGCTATCAAGAACGTGTCCTAAATAAGTTACTTTATTTTTGAAGAATTCACATTTATCTAAACTTAATTTCATACCAGCCCTACTTAGTGCGGATATGACTACCTGCAGATGATGCTTGTGTTGTTCAATCGAGCTACTGAAAATGAGTATATCGTCAATGTAATGTGAGACAAATTCATGATAAGGGTCTAGAATGTCTTTCATGGCATGCACAAGAGCTGAAGTTGATGTGTTTAAGCCGAATGGGACGACACGAAACTGATAACTAGTACCATCTATGCTAAAACCGGTGTACTGTCTGCTATCTGGACTTAAGGAAATCAGGTAGAAGCTGTGTCTCAGATCTAGTTTTGAAAAGACTGATTTATTGTGACATCTACTAATGAGAGCCTCAAAGTTCTCAGGACATTCATACTCTTTCTTTGTGATTTTATTCAGATTCCTTGCATCCAAACACAGTCTTATTTCGCCATTCTTTTTCTTAACAACAACTACAGGATTCAAATACGATGTTTTCGCCCTCTCGATGATCTTATCTTTCAACATTTTCTCTAGCTCAACCCTAACATTATCCTTGTACGCGTGTGGAATCGGATAGCTACGAAAACAAAAAGGAGCCTCACTATCTACCTTCAGATGATGTTCATACCTTCGGTCTGCAATACATGCAACGTCATTTACTAGATTTGGATGATTCTCAAATAACACATTCAAAAATGGTTCATACATCAAATCACAATTGAATTTCCCTTTGAAACATTCATTCTCACCTATATTACTCTTACAAACTAAATTATCGCTATCACATTCACTCCACCTAAGTCTATCCTTATCTAACCCACCCCATCTTAACCTAAAACCATCAGTTGTATACTGCGTGTGACCTCTACTACACCCAGCCTGATATTGGTTTAAATCATTACTATTCTTCCCTCTTGAATCCGTAGATTCTAAACTATTTAAAAGAATCCCTTCCCTTTCCATACTAATGCTATCTAAACTATAATTTTCGAAGGAAATTCTATCGTTTGAAATGCTCATGTGCCCTGAGCCTAAATTAAAATCTACTTTGTGTCTCTTGAGAAAGTCCATACCTAGAAGAGCCTCGTATTTTAGTGAATTTAAGATGTAAAGAGAAGTTGCATAACTACCAGTACCTATTTCTAAATTAGTAACCAAACATTCACATATTCTGCCTAGAATTTTATTAGTACCTGACTTAATATCTGTCCTATTTATCGGAATAATACTTAATTTTAATTCATCAAAATGATCGTCTACAACTGTTCTAGAAATTAAGGAAATTTGAGACCCCGTATCTACTAATGCATGTAATAATATTGACCCTCGTAACTTGACTGAAATAAGTGGCAAAATTTCGTGTGTAATAATTTTATTATTGTCTAAGTTCTCTGTTTGAAATATTTTATTTGGATGTTCATAATTACAATTTTGAATAAATTTAATTGAGGGCTTAGACAAACTTTCTAAAAAACCGAATTGTGTGGTTGTGTGTTCGCAACTTGTGAATTTGGAACCTGTGATGCAGATTCTAAATTGGCGCCATTACTACCGGCGTGTCTATCATGTGTTGAGGGGGCGTGTGTGTTGTATTGTGTATTCGTATTAAAACGATGATTATTGTGTGTATAAGTGTTGTTTCTAGAAGAATTATAATTGTTATTAAATCTCGCATTTCCTTGTTCCTGTCTGGCGTGCTGCTGCTGAAAATTACCGTTTCTAAAGGTACTGTCAAACTGTTTAAAATTCCTGTTAAAAGTAGGGTTAGAATTGTGTCTGTTGTCATTATTATTATTTCTAGCTGGACCCTGGAATGTATTGGAAGGCCTATTCTGAGTGTTTGCGCCCTTGTATAAAACATCAAACTCTGCCAGAAGCTCCGTCATTTCTGCAAAACTTCGAATTTTCTGTGAAATGGTTGCCTTTTGTATCTCAAAGCTGAAATGACGAGAAATGTACCTAATAATCTCGTTCTCTTGTAGAGGTGGAGTCAAATACTGTGCCCTAGAAAATTTAATAGTGAAATATGCTTCCATCGATGTACCTCGAGATTTGTCGTAGTGGCCCATCATTAAATCTGCTCGAATATCAGCTTGCTTGGTCTCGGCCCAGAACTTTGAAAGAAACAATTCTTCGAAGGATGCTAAAGAATGACACCTGCTCTCAGCTATGCTAAACCATTTTAATGCTTCATCGGTTAGTGACGTTCGAATAATATTACCAATTAAATTAAAATCGTTAATGTTTGCTAGATGAACCGCACGTTTCAATGCTGTCAAATACTCGATGGGATTTGTCTTACCCGAAAACTTAGGAATTAAATCTTTTATTTTAAATGAGGTGAGTGAACTATTAATATTTGCCATAGCATTTGTATTAGTGTTTGAATTAGTATTTGTATCTTGATTAGAATTACCTTGTTGCGTAGTCCCTCGACTTAAAATTGCTTCTAACTTATTTTCAAGTAGACCAAACCGTTCAGTATTTAATATCATAAATTGCTTTAAAGAGTCACCAACGCTAACTATCTGATCTGCATTTTGCGAAACTTTATCAGTTAAACTTTTTATTAAATTTTGAGTAGATTCACTACTGCTATCACCAGCAGCTTCTTCGTTGCCACCTGACGTAGATCTCGTACTATAAGGCATCTCGTAATTCTGCTCCACTAGTTGGGCGTCAAAACTTGTAATGTGAAATTTGATTTATAATAAAATCAAGACAATGTGAGTTTTACTCTTTAAATTAAAATTTGGGGTTTAAACAAATTAATCTCAGGGGTTCGTGAATTCTTTGCTCTACAGCGGGTGTAGAGAACAGAATACGAGAGCTTATCGTACGTTGAACAAAATACCCAAATAAAAAAAAAATTCTAAGTTAAAAAAAAAATTTTTACAAGACAAAAAGATGTTTTACAAAAAAAAAAATTATATTTTTATTTAAATCAATAAAACCTATAAAAAAATTAGTTTACAGTGTGCAGAATGGCGTGGCAAGCACCACAACTAAATTATTACCTATAAAGACCCTTTTTGGTAGTTTTGAAATTTTTCCAACTTTTAGTTGGGACTTAGAAAATTTCTGTATAAAAAAAAATTAAATTTTTAAATTTTTCAAATATTAATTTGGACTAAAAAAAAGAATTTACTGTTTTAAAGAGAAAATATTAATTCTTAAAATTTTTGACCTTAAAATTAAATTAAAATTAAATTACCTTATCTTACGTGTGTGTGAGTGTGTGTGTGTTATTTTGGAAGCTTCTGTCTTCGCGCGCCTATAGACGGATGGTGGATGGAGAGACGTCTTTTTCGTAGGGGTAATTAAATTCGGTAGAAGTTTTGGATGTTTATAAGTACTTATTCGAAGATGATCGTTGATTTGGGCCCACGGTGCACCGGGTTAATTTACAAAATTTACATACGTAGAGATAAACGCTCTGTACGAAGATAAAATGCAAAAAGCGGAAGTTTGTTGCTCTCGCACGGCTTTTTATAGGTGATTCGCAATTGTCTCTCAATTTCATCAGAAATACCTTTCGCTAGTCATCTGTTAATCACGGCAATCAACGATCTTTGATGGATTAATTTATGCGCGTCCGATCGGAATTTTGTTGTATACAGGGTCACCGAAAAGTTGTAGATTTTAATTACCACCTACTTTTTGTTCTTTAAATGCCCCTAACTGGCTGGTCTTTCTTCTTGTGTGTGTGGAATTTAATTGTGTGATTTTGTTACAATATTGGTGTGTATTTGTGTACAAAATAAATGATTTGAAATTAATTAATTACCTTGTAAAATATGATGGTCATTATTGTGGTGCATTTAACATCTTTCTGTCTTTGTCGTTGGCTGGACTTAACATAAGATCTCTGCTGAGCAACACCCCCTTCTGCGTCAGATGGCTACTGAGGCAAATCATGACATCGACTCGCACATATGCAAGGAAAATACCGATGGTGCCAACTTGAAGAGTTGCGCCTCCTCTATCATTTGATAGTGTTGAGTTGGATTTAAATGAGTTAATTTTAAACAAATACCTCGCATGTGTGCAATCGTGTTAATGTTACATATTTGATAAAATAGAATTAAATTAAATTGAAGAAATACACAGATCAGATAGTTGGTTATAGTTTAATGAATATTCAATTAATTTAGTGTTTTTTTTTCTTTTTAGATTACCTACAGCTGGATCATCTGTCAACTGACAAGTGGAATTGTAAATATTGAATAAAATGTAATATAACATTACAATTAAAGCTAACGGATATATATTCTTAATATAAGTTTTTAGCATTGGTGCTATATGCCAATTAAATTTATACATACGATTATTGAAAATATCGATACAAGAAAAAATTTCTACATTAGTAGTAATAATAATAGGAGTTTTATCTATTTGAACATGACTTTGATATTTAATATTCGCCATACATGGATCACCAGCAAATAACATTTTACATGTATCAAATGCAGAAGGTTCACAATTCGGTTCGTCCCATATTAATATACGTTTATCTACGCAGTCTTGTAATGGAAATTGACAGTATTTATTAAGATTAGATAATTGCCCTTTAACCAAACATAATGATGCACAAATTTTCGAAAATATAGTTTTACCTGCATTACTTGGACCTTTAATTTGAATACAATTCTTTTTTTTCTAATTTTTTATCTAAAATATTATAAACAATTTGTAAGAATTCTTTTATAAAATCTTCATCATAATTACATTGATAAGCAATTAAATCATATAATTTTGTTTGTGATTCTTCTAAAGAATAATAATAATCGTATATATGACCAGATGTACAATCGAATAAAGGTTGACTATTTAAGTAGAATTCAATTAATTCATTAATAGTTTTGTTACAAATCTGTCGTTGAAAAATATCTATTGCAGATTGAAATTGTAAATCATTTCTACCAATACTACGTAAAACAGGATTTTCTAACCATTGTGCAGTTTTACATGAACTTAATAAGGGGCATACCGGGTATTCCTCGAAAAATTCGATAATCGTCGAAAGCGTTTGGATTTTTTGATGTTTCGATGTTTCTGGATATTTTCTTTTACGTCTTGTAGAAGACGTAGAAGGGCTTGATATCGAGGCACCATCAACGGCGTCACTACGAATTGAGCAGACTTCGTGGTTTTCGTCCATAATTGTTCCTTCACCACTCGTTTCGCATCCTTCATCGGAATTAATTTCAGCTGCACTAGGTATTTGCCGTCGGGCGCCGGCGACGAGATAGTAGAGACACTGTTGGGAAGATAGGAACATATACATTCCGAGAGATCGGAAATAATCTGAAAGTAATTAGAATTTTTAGTCACATATATTATGTACATAAATACATATACATATGCCAAAAATAACAATTACTTACCTCTACCGATTCCTTCTGTCCAGATAGATCGTCGTCGTCGATTGAAAGTATATCCTGCGAAAGTGCTACATCTGCAAGTACCTGCAGCCCATCCGCAGTCGTAGACGACGTGGATGTGTTTCCATTCGGTTGCGGGTTCATGATATGAGATGATGAGGAGTTGTCCGTAATATCTTCTTGAACGCATTGTTGTAACAAATTGATCAGCTTCATTACGATCGTTGACGGGAAGGATGTCGTGACATATTCTTCTGCGGAGATGTGTTCGTAGTATGGTTTCCACGAATGGATTTCGTCGGGGTTCGATAATTCGCTGGTCAGAAGTTTCTTCATTAATTTCAGTAATGGTAATATCTGGTGTCCAAATTCCATTATCAAGTTCTTTGAAAATTTCATCAATATTTCTAGAAACTGTGTCGGAGTTGTCCATATTTCTTCAAAAAGTTCAAAAATTACTGCTAAAGAATAAGTGTCCATTTAATATATTTGTTTTATTACTAAATTAATATTAAAAAATTATAAAAAATCTGTAATGTTAAGCGTATGGAGTTGATTGTCTATTCTTCTAATATTGTATATCATCAAACATTCATTGCAATGCAGGACTTTCTTAAATATTATTAATTCGGCTTTACAGTTGACGCATTCCTCTTGAAAAGCTATTTTATTAATAATTTCGTCTTCTTCGGAAACGAAACAACTCGATCTAAAACAAATTTGTTGGAATATTTGATAACTATTTGTCAATTTTTTCTTACCAAGTACATCCAGCGGATAAATTGCTTTAATACATTTTTTTTCACAGTCGTGCTAAATTCCCAGTCCACCTGTTCTGTAGTTGTCTGGCAATCTTCTGGTGCACTGACGTGTTTATCGAGAATACTAAGATTCAGTGACCCAACGTAAATTATAGCGTATTCGGCCTCTTTACAAAACCACTGTAACTTCTTGTCTAGACACGAACGTTCTTGAGGAATTGCAAAACTAGGAAAACCTCTAGCGGCTTCATGTGTTAAACGTGAATAGGCCATTGTGATGATACTGTCTGTCTTTATACAATTATTCATCGACTCGTTTATATACCCCCAGAAAGATGAAAGTAAGTCTAGATGGTTTAAACAGCGACGCGATGCATCGTGAGAAAAATATCCGCGACCAGTGACCATCAACAAGTTTAACGTACTATATAAGAAATTATATTTCCGGCAGCATTTCCAACCACCCTCGAACTGGGAGCTTGTCGTAAAAAGAAAAGATCTTTCTTTTTATCCCAGCAGTGACAGCAGCAGCATAATTAAAAAAAATTATATATATATAAACCAGCGACGACAGCATGTAGTTTCAACTTAATAGCAATTGCAGTCGTTGTCGTCGCTGGTTTATATATATATAAATTTTTTTAATTATGCTTATGATTTTTTTAGTTTTTCATTTTCAAATGACAGGCACTCGTTTTTTTAATAGTAACACCTATTTTTTTATTACAGTGCCATATTGGCATAATTTTTAGCTTTCAAGTGATATAAAATACGCTGTGGTTTAGTGGTAGACAGGTAGTAGAAAATATAAAATGTTTTAAAAGTAGTCTAATCCCAAAGCAACAGAACATGAAAAAAACACAGTTTCCTTCGTCAATGCGTGTAAATGTGAAAAATACGTTTCTTAATTGTTTTCAAAGCTAACTTTAATGGTTGTTACATTTCGACAATTGTTGCGAAGCAGTTTCACTTTAATGGACAAATTTAACAGATACCGCCATCTTTGACAGAAATGTCAAAAGTTGACCTGCACTAGATGGCAAATTTTTGGAAGAAACAGAATATGAACAGAAATAATACAGGTTGTATTATTTCCGGTTTGACCAGAAGTGCTATAGAAAAACTGAGTGCACCTGAAGAAGCCCACCAATTCACTCATATATACGGTCCGAATTTCAAAGTTTTATTTTAACTAATAAATAAATAGCAGGCTGATACATGATCTCGTTGACACCCGGTTATACAGTTACGGATCTATTACATTCTTATAATATTCTTTAATGTACTTATATAATAATAAGTACTTGTCTTCCTTATTACGCTAATGAATTTATAAAATAAAATAATTGAAAATTCGCGTCCCGTTGCACATGAAATTTACTTAACATTTGACAGAAAATTTAAAAATGATATAGAAAATACAACGTTCTGTCTTTAAAATCAGTATTACCCACCATATAATGTGGTAAAATTTTACAGTTCCCCTATAACTGCATCTCTAAAAACTTCTAATCAAAACTCTTCGTGACACACCCAGTATGCATGAGATATTAAAAACATAAAAGGTATAGATCTTAAGGCAACAATATTTTCAAACAAAATTGCACATGTAAATTCAATGATACGATATTAAATAGAGTTTATAACGAGATTTAGAAGTAGAATAGGTTGCAAACATCAGAGGTGCTAATTTCTATATAAATTTATTATTTAATCAGAAAAAGTTATCAGGTGTCTCTATTTCAATTCCCTCTTTTACGTAAAAAACGTCACTATCACATTGTTATTTGGACGATATATTCTTTTTCGTATTACTAGATAAATAACATTATTTCCTTTTAAAATTTGTATACACTACAAATAATAGTAATAATACTACTACTTATTGCAAAAATCTTATATTGTCAATGCAACAGATTCCATTCTATCTTAAACCTATTGACCTAATGCATAATGGTCAATATGCGCATCTATTCAGCTTGACAATTTATAGTTGCCACCACAGATATTTTCACCATTATACGTGGAAAGAAATAACAAAAACTTGGACAGGTGCGTCAATGTTATATTTGTTTAATTTTTTATTTGTTAATATGTTAATTTTGTGTCACCTTGATTTTCGTCATTTATTCTCCTAGTCTGTGTTACCATATTGTTTCATTTGATTTTTTCTTCTTTAATGTTTTCTACTGTGTCTAACTATTTTTATACGGTGTTTTTCCTTTTTAATACCTGTACCTTCCCTCTTAATTTGCTCAAACATTACTTTGTGTTCCTTTTGATCTGTCTTAGCTCTTTAATCTCTTGACTAAGTGTTTGTAGCGATAGCACTTTCTTATAAATTTATCGTATATGTTTATCGTGTTTCGCCTTGTTTTTACTAGCGACCTGTCTTGTGCTTAGTGACGCGTAGCCTGAAGAAGCTCCCACGTAGACAACTTTACTTGTAAACACTTATATTTTAATAACAATTATGCTTGCCTTGTACATTTTTTTTATTTTATGCAATATCTGAGCTCTCACTTTAACTTGTTACTCTGTATTTTATTACTCGAATTCTTCTTGTGTTATATATCTAGAGCCGCTTAATATGATATGATTATAATGTTTTTTCTTAACATAGGATCAGCATTATTTCAAACATAATATCTGTATTCGATGTTGAAGAACGCTCGATAATTTAGTATAGATGATCGGAATTAAAAACGGCCAACAATTTGAGCAAGATTTTTATTGGATAATTACCATACGTTTCGACGACATCCATCGTCTTTTTCAAGCTAGAAATATGTGATAATTAAAAAGATATACATTAAATTATTTAAGACGTTACATACTTGTCATACACGTTTTGGTAAACCAAGTCAATTTAAAAATTAATAATAACCAAAAGCATGGCGATAATAACATGTGTGATTTCTAAACAACAATTTAGAAATTATAGGTTTTTTAAAACTCACGTATAGACGGACAGAGCGGGAATGAATATAAACTAAAGTATATACAGTATGCCCGCGTTCGACCCGCTGATAGATGCATTAGCAATGTGTGGGCGACTGTAACTGGGAAGCGCTATGTTATGCTCTGTCTGTCACTCTCGGTGTATTATCAATTTCTTCGCATCACCTTGATAGCTGAGTCTAATGTGCATGTACGCAGGCGCAGGTCTGTTGCTATCTCAAATGCATTCTGTCGTGTTTGAGCACTTCGATCTGTTGATAGGATCTTCAATGTGTTAGTGCAGGCATAGGATTTTAATGTTAGATAAAGAGATACAATGAATGCATTCGTCCAAGCAACCAGTACCGATATACGTTTTCTGTGTTAACTAAGGGACGTCTCTTCGCTGTTCTTTTTCATCTTACACGAAACGTATCAGCAGCTCGTGCGCGCGCACCCGGTATGTGCGAATAGCGTTAAACATTTTTTTGCTGAATAATACAAACAGTAAAAACAAGGTATAAAATAAAATAACGTGAGAGCGTGTGTCGTCAAACATGTGCGTATGTATACAGTAATTAATAACTAAACTATCAATATAGTAAAGTAACGTTTTCCCAAAATCAATTAGCGAAATCTATTATAATATAACAAAACACTGTATGTATTGTCAAAACTAGACGTGTCAATTTTAAAATTACAAGTCTTATTGGATTTAATATGTAAAATTTCCGACAAAAGTCTTTTTGTAAGTTGCGTTCGACGTCAAGTATGATTGGTTTGGTGAAATCAAACTTATGACCTGTGTCTAAACAATGAACAGCTAACCCTGTATTTTTTGAGCCTGTGGATACGTCATATTGATGTTGTTTTATTCTTTTTTAAAAATCTGACTACTTTGGCCTACATAACATAAGTCACAATTATTGCATGTTATTTTATAGACTACATTACGTGTGTCTATACTCTCTATCTTGTCTTTGAGATTAGTGAAAATGTTGAGTTTTTGAAGAGTATTATTGTTGTAGGACACAATCTGGAGACGATTATTCTGTAATATTCTATTCAACATACGTGATAACATGGAAATGTATACTAATTTATGTATATCTGAAAACCAAGTTATTATTATTATTAGGGGTAACAGTAGTTGAAGAATTAATTGAGGTGTAAAGAAGTTTGTTAATCAAATGAACAATTATGTTCATGATAATTGTTCATTTTCATGTCTATGATAATTGTTATGTTTCAATTTTGTTTTCAATTCTAATAGATTTTTATTATGAAATCTTGGGTTTGAAAGTGCTAGAATTCGATGTTTCTGGTTATTGATAATATTAATTTTTTGATAAAGGGGATGTTGTGAACCATAATTAAGGATTCTATCTGAATTACTAGGTTTTTTGTTTATGTCAGTGATAATGGAGCCATTATCATTAATGATGAGAACATCCAAAAAATTGTCAACTTCTTTTTCTATGGTGAAAGTCAGTCTTTCATGTGCATTATTGAATTGATGCAATAATAATTCAACAGTATTTTTGTCTATTATCAAAAATGAATCATCTACATATGTAACGGTGAAATAAGACTTCAGTTCATTGTTTTTGAGAACATTATTGAAAACGGAGTCCATCATCAAATCTGCCAGCACAGGACTCAAGGGATCCCCCATAGGTGCACCGTAAATTTGTTTATAATAAGTATTATTAAATTTGAAATAGCAGCAATCGAAAATAATATTAATACCTTCTATAAAAAGAGAAGGAGGTAAAGTGGTGTAAGATTCCAACTGTGACCATCTGGTTTTTATTTCATTGATTATAAAATCTCTAGGTATGTTGGTGAATAAAGATTGGACGTCTAAAGAAATAAACATGTGATTGGCAGGTATGGTAATAGACTCCAACCTCTGTATAAGTTCGAAATAATTTTTTTATAGAGTAACGGAAAGTGGGTCTTATTTAATATTCCTGTGAAATATTTGGATAAGGAGTAACATGGCGAATTTATGGAATTAACAATGGGTCTAAGAGGTCTGCTCTGTTTATGGATCTTAGGTAGACCGTATATTCTCGGAGGTTGAGTATGTAAATTTTTTAATTTCTTATACTCTGTCGTATTAATATGACCATTGGTGAGCAAGGTGTTAATATATGAATTAACTTTCTTTTGGTAAGAGCGGGTAGGATCTTTATTGAGATAGAGAGTATAGAGACACGTAATGTAGTCTATAAAATAACATGCAATAATTGTGACTTATGTTATGTAGGCCAAAGTAGTCAGACTTTTAAAAAAAGAATAAAACAACATCAATATGACGTATCCACAGGCTCAAAAAATACAGGGTTAGCTGTTCATTGTTTAGACACAGGTCATAAGTTTGATTTCACCAAACCAATCATACTTGACGTCGAACGCAACTTACAAAAAAGACTTTTGTCGGAAATTTTACATATTAAATCCAATAAGACTTGTAATTTTAAAATTGACACGTCTAGTTTTGACAATACATACAGTGTTTTGTTATATTATAATAGATTTCGCTAATTGATTTTGGGAAAACGTTACTTTACTATATTGATAGTTTAGTTATTAATTACTGTATACATACGCACATGTTTGACGATACACACTCTCACGTTATTTTATTTTATACCTTGTTTTTACTGTTTTTATTATTCAGCAAAAATTTTTTTAACGCTATTCGCACATATATACTTTAGTTTATATTCATTCCCGCTCTGTCCGTCTATACGTGAGTTATTAAAAACCTATAATTTATAAATTGTTGTTTAGAAATCACACATGTTATTATCACCATGCTTTTGGTTATTATTAATTTTTAAATTGACTTGGCTTACCAAAATGTGTATGACAAGTATGTAACGTCTTAAATAATTTAATGTATCTTTTTAATTATTACATATTTGTAGCTTGAAAAAGACGACGGATGTCGTCGAAACGTCGTTGCGAAAATACCTACATGGTAATTATCCAATAAAAATTTTGCTCAAATTGTTGGCCGTTTTTAATTCCGATCATCTATACATAATATGTGTAGTTAACTAAATTGATATAAATGAATTAGGAAGACATTTTTTGTAATTAATACTGCTGTCAAATCGTTTATGGTACTAGAGCTGTATGTATCGCGTAATAGAAAAAGCTAAGACACACGTTATATACAGGCTACTTCATTAATTATGGGAAATATTTTAACTGGAGATACTACATGTCAAATAATGACCATTAACCAAAAATAGCCTTATTTAAAATCGCATCGTTTTCGAGATAAAGGTCTTCAAAGTTCTAGAAAAAAAGAAAAAATGAATATGTTGTTTACCTAGGAAGTACCTATTGAAGAATAATCTAAAAATTGTCCTAAAATAACAATTCCGCCAGTGACGTAGAATTTGAGTGTTGGCCTACCCGGCTTTTTGCGGTTTAAACTATTTTTAGCCACAAATCCTTCCGAACCTTCTCGTTTTTCTCGAAAACCAAATGTAATACGAAGTTTCTACAAGAGGACCTTATTTTTGGCATTTTAACTGGTCTATTAGGTGATGCTAACTTTGTGCTTGTAAATCGAAAAACAAACAAGTTCTATTCATGTTCTCTTGGCTCTAATTTTGCTAATTTCGGAAAATTCCACCATAAGAAGCATCTAATGAATGTTAAATTGTCATGCCAAATTTTATTTTTATCGTACAAATAGATTAGCTTAAAGATGGAAAAAACGCTTTTTTTTCTGAAACTTTGAAGAATTTTATCTCGAAAACGGTACGATTTTGAATAAGGCTATTTTTGGTCAATGATCATTATTTGAGACGTAGTATCTCCAGTTAAAATATTTCCCATAATTAATGAAGCACCCTGCATAATAACGCGCAATATAACTTTCTATCTTCTCTAAAACATTATCAATCCCCCGGAGAGGGTAGGTTCATGATTTTCTGATCTGGATTGAAATGATAATTGCCGTTGGCGACATAATTTATAGTAAATTGTTAAAACTTAACTTATGCTGTACATACATGTTTTATGTTTTCTCCAAAATTATTGTTTATAGTTTGGTGTATTCTGTATTATAAGTATGAACAGATCATGTAGATCTTCAGCACACTGAAGTTTTCAAGTCATTTCAGCATTAATATAACCTTTATTTAACATTCTTGTGCGTGCGTCAAACCGTTGCTTTGAGATACCACAGAATATGGTAACTCGACGTAACAATCACTCTCTAGACGGAAAGTCATGATAAAGAAATGCTGGCGTACAAAGCTATACATACATGTGCAGCCAAACCAATCAGTGAGCAGAGCTCCTAAAGCAGAACGGACAGGTGTTCTGGATGAAAGGTGACCACCATCACGATTAAGATTCTGGGGATGTATCTGAATCTCGAACATTTCCTTTACCTTTCGAGGAAACTAGCGATTTGCTTACTGTCGATATCTAATCAAAACAAATTTTGTCTTCAAACGTCAATAAATCTGACATTTCTCGACTGAGTAGTCGGCCGCAAAGTGTCACTTTTCCTCCGCCGGATGTTTACTTTTCACTCCGCCGGAGGGAAAAATGTTATTATAGCAACATACAAACACATAATTTCAATATTAACAGTGTCCACTTGACAGTTTTATGAATAGTTACTATAGAAACAGCTCGTACCTAATCATCGGTCCAAACACGTCCAAAGATCCTACCAAACCCACTTATCCCACTTATCAAAAATACATATTTTTGCATAAATTTGCCGACGTTTGAAGAAAAAATAGCATATTTTATGTGGACGAAAGGTTACTTTTCATGGCTTGCTCTCTATTAGCAGCGTCACTTCGTTCGGCTGCTAAACACGAGTGCGCCATGAAAAGTATCACTTTTCCTCCGTATAAAATAATATACTATTGTAGTCACCGTCAACAAAAACATATGTCTTACGGTATCATTAATGCCTTTTGATACTAGCTTGAATTAAGAATCCGGTTTCACCTGTGTATAGTGAATCACAAAGAATTTTATACAGCATTTGTGGGAGAGAGCTTGGGTGATTTGATTTAAGCGTTTAAAAGTGGTTTTAATGTTTTGTTTACAGATAATTCTACTAATTGCGATCTGTAACATAGGAAATGGGTTTTTCTGGATTATAGTATATATTTCTGATCTTACGTATCTTACTGTAGCTAATCAAGTTTTAATTCTTTGTTGATATTGTCGAGTTAGACATTTCAAATTGCTCTATTCACAATAAAACTAATTACTGATGGTTCTCTTGCGAGAGCTAGCAAAGTGTTTTTTAACCATGTATTTTCTATTCAGTCCGCATATTCCCAATATATAACTTTCCTAACTAAAGTCGTAACTTTAAGCGCCTCCACGAAAATGTTAGCTACAACCTGAGAAAGGGAAGAAGCCATAGCGATGCCAGAGGTTTCTTTTGTTGGAAAATAAACTTCGTTGAAGTGACGCATTTTTTGGCTAAATTGGCTATATCTGACGATCGATTGTCTTGGATTAATAATTGGTGAATAATTGCAACGGAATCGGTACGAGGTAAAGGATGAAGTGATATCCAAACTAACAAGAAAATTCTTAGGTTCAGTAGAAAATTCAGAAATAAGTTTAACAAAGTAAAGGGACTTGAAAATGTAAGACGGGCTGTTTCCTGGAGATTTCTTAAGAATATTTGCGAGATATTGATTAAGTCGTAGGCGATCGAATCTATTTTGTTAATTATTGGTTGAAATGCTAGAAGAAACAATATTATCGAGCTGGTTTGTATTCTTATATTTGATGTGTGTATCGTGTTGTAAGTAGACGTGTCTGATTTACCTCCTCTTATTCTTACGTTTCCGGCTGTATGTACGATCCGTTATTATCATTAATTTAACAAGTGCAGTAGAAGACGTAATATTTAAAATGGATCTTACAAGAAGTGAAGAAAGTGAGATAATGGAATTAATTAAAGAAACACTGACAAATTCTAAAACAGGTTATACAAACCATACCCGAAGAAATAAATAAAAAGTTGGAGCAAAAGTTGACCTAGTTATTGGTACTGTCGAAAATAAAGTCTCACATGTTTTGGAACAACATATTATACTGCACAATAAACTGGATTCGTTGGAACAATACGTATACGGGAAGAAATTCAATTAGATTATTCGGAATGCTGGAACAAGAAAATGAAGACATCCTGAAACTTGTTAAGGAATTACTAAGAAAAATGGAATTACCAGATACTTGTGATTTAATTGACCGTTGTCATCGATTAAAATCTAAAACCGCAAGTAAAAACAGTAGCATTAATACTAGACCAAACGCCATAATTATAAAATTTATGTCGAAATTTTGGTTGCAATACTACAATGTCTTGGTTTGGGAGACTCAGCCGTTAATTTAATTCAGTGCTACTTATCAGGTTAGATCTAATACTTACTTATCAAATTTTTGTAATAATCTTGCTGGCATCCCACAAAGATCTATATCCGGTCCTCTATTGTTTACTTTGTATTTGTATATCTCAATTACATAAATGCTTATAGCATTGTCAATTTCGCTGTTATGGGGATGATACATACATTTATATTTCATGCTCACCAGATCAGCTTGGATACGCGTGCTCACTTTTAAACCAAGAGTTAGATAGACTTGTACACTTGCGTCTCAACACTCTCTTAATCTAAACCCTCTTAAGTCGGCGGTGATTGTTTTTCATAACAGAAGTATTAGTGCTGGTAGTATTTTTTTGTGGTGGGTGCTTAGTTGCAGTGACTCCGTGAACTGTATTGCTTGTCTGGCTATCACCGCAACTCTCGCGGTGTAGTTTTTGTGTGTGTATGTTGTGTTCAATTGGCTTTGTGACAGCATCATATATCATATATTGATATAAGAATTAACAACACTGTCCTTCCAATCAAGAA
>JALQSN010000732.1:0-25000 GCA_023690525.1 Holotrichia oblita | reverse complement strand
AATCAAAGAGCAAGACTTAGTCTGGTACACAGACGGTTCTAAGACGGCTAATGGTACCGGTGCAGGGATATGCTCTCAGAATGAGGGCCACAGTTACGCACTGGGGAGTATGCTTCGGTGTTTCAGGCGGAAGTATATGCTATTCTCCAATGCGCACACACAATGAATGTGAAAGCGGTGACCAACAGACGAATTCACATCATGTCTGATAGCCAAGCGGCATTGAAGGCGTTATTAAGCCGGAAGGTGTCGTCCAGGCTGGTGATGGAATGCCTCGACGAACTGGTGAAACTGTCGAACCGGAACAAGGTTAGGTTGACTTGGATACCGGGTCATCAGGGGATTGAGGGCAACGCAAGGGCTGACGAACTCGCGAAGAGAGGGTCAGAGATGGAAATGTACGGCCCAGAACCTTTCTTCGGGGTTACAAGGCATACGGCCCGGAGACATATAGGAGACTGGGTTCGTACGAAGCAGCAGGAATACTGGGGAGCCACACCCGGTATAGTACATGGCAAAACCTTCATAGGGAACCCATGCAGGAAAAGAGCTAGAGAACTACTACATCTTAGTAGGAAACAGCTCTGTATCGTAACGGGACTAATGACCGGACATGCTGCGGTGAAAGAACACCTACGCAGAATCGGAGTGTTTGACGGGGACACAAAGTGTAGACTTTGTGGAATAGAACCGGAGACAGCCGATCACATACTGCGCGACTGCGAGGCACTAGATCGCAGAAGGCAGAATATGTTTGGGATAACGAAAGGAGACCCAGAGATATACCTTACCCACTCGGTTAGGGACCTGTACAGGTTAGTGGAGGGGACTACCGTGCTAGAGTGGGTGACTTGAACAAACAGATGTGGCACAATAAGCCTGATGGCTGCGGTGCCTACCGGTGACTATAGGTCGGACGGGTCTGGGGAAGGGAAAAAAAAAAAAAAAAAAAAAAAAAACAGTAGCAATATGTTGTAAATTTCTCTCATTACTAGGGTGCACCCAAAATTGTTTGTTTCTCCTGACTCTATTTCGCTGTCTGCGCTTTGCCCACCACAACAAAAGCACGTCATCTTCCTTGAAAGATCTGCAAATACTCTAGATAAAAGTGTATACGCAACAAGTATATATGTTTTCCTGATGTGTACTAACCGGGACATTTATTTTCATATATCTTTCACATACAAATTTCATGAAATTAGTTTCTCCGATGTGTCCACTGGCCTTAAGATTATGTTGAATGATTCACTATACTTAACCGAATCTACCCAATACAAAAAAAGTTCTTAAAAATCCTATCAAAAATATTGACAACACTAAATTTAATACCATCTAAAATAAATGAGGAACAAACATATGAGATCATGATCTACCCCAATCTCTGATATCACCATAAAACACGCCTAGTGGCTCTCAGCTTTTACTAATAAATCGTTTTTTACGCCTACGCAATTATTATTCCCACTACTATACATAACTGTATTTTATGAATGAGCACACTTCAGCCCGTACGCCATCTAGCAACCATCCCGCTATAACTCCAAGTGGTTGGATAACTATAATTATATAAACAAGGGTAACACTCATTAATTCAAGTAGAAGTACCTAATTAGACGAGAAATAATAAATTTTTAATATAACAAAGTAGACTGTGCCTTGTAACAGATAACTACTATAGAACTATTGTGTTAACTCATCTCATTATGATTCAATAAAACCAGGACAAGAAAAATAATGTAAAATTTAAAACGCGTGATACCTACATATAGGAATAGTGCGAACTACAGCTGCATGTCGCCAGCTCCTCCTCCCCCACCAAATCGATTTTTAAAATTCTTTCTGGACTAAAGTTTTGTACCAAAAATAAAAAAATTATACCTCGCCCGTTTAGAAGATATACTCAATTTTAGATGGGGAGGGGGAGGGGGCAGGGACATGCCAGCCCCCCCATGCCAGCCCCCCCATGTTCACTTATGCCATCGTATTGTTCTAGTTTTGTACCGTTTTGTACCACAAAGCAAACATTTTGTATCTCGTTAGTTTTTGCTCTGGGCAAGTTGGGCAATTTTATTTTCTTCAATAAACCTATAAAAATTTGTTTACACTGAGCAGAATGACGTAGCATCACCACAACTAAATTATTATTTATAAAGACCTTATTTGGTAGTTTTTGAAATTTTGTCCAACTTTTTGTTGGGACTTTTTCTGTATAAAAAAAAATTAACTTTGAAATTTTTTTTTTTTAATAAATAAATTTTACCCTTTTTAACTCAATTTACTAAAAAAAAAATTATTTCTAAAAAAAACTACTAAAAAAAAAATTTTAAATTTTTCAAATATTATTTTTGTACTTAGAGAAATTTAGTTTTAATTTTCAAAAAAAAAATATTTTTCTCAAATTTTTGCAACTTTCCAAACTTAAAATTACTTAAAAATTAAATTACCTTATTTTACGTGTGTGAGTGTGTATGTGTGTGATTTTGGAAGCTTCTGTCTTCACGCGCCTAGACGGATGTTGGATGGACGACGTCCTCTTCGTAGGGGTAATTAAATTTAAATTAGGTGGACAATTTTGATGTTTAAAGTACTTTTTCGAAGATAATCGTTGAATTGGGCCCACGGTGCACCGGGGTAATTTTAATAAAATTTACGTAGAAAATTAAACGCTCTGTTCCACGATCTATGCAAAAAGCGGAAGTTTGTTGCTCTCGCACGGCTTTTTATAGGTGATTTGCAATTGTTTCTCATCAGAAACACCCTTTTGATAGTCATCTGTCAATCACGGCAATCAACGCTCGTTGATGGATTAATTTATGCACATCCGGTCGAAAATTGGTTGTATACAGGGTCACCGAAAAGTTGTAGATTTTAATTACCACCTACTTTTTCTTCTTAAAATGCCCCTAACTGGCTAGTCTTTCTTCTTGTGTGTGTGGAATTTAATCGTGTGATTTGGTTATAATATTGATGTGTGTTTGTGTACAAATTAAATGATATAAAATTTATTAATTACCTTATAAAATATGAGTGATAATATTGTGGTGTATTTAACATCTTTCTGTCTTTGTCGCTGGCTGGACTTAACATAAGATCTCTGCTGAGCAACACCCCCCTTCTGCGTCAGATGGCTACTGAGCCAAACATGACATCGACTCGCACATATACGAAGAAAATACCGATGGTGCCAACTTGAAGAGTTGCGCATTCTCTATCACTTAATAGTGTTGAATTAGATTTACTTTAATGAATTCTAAACAAGTACCTCGCATGTGTGCAATCATGTTAATGTTACATATTTGATAAAATAGAATAAAGTTAAATTGAAGAAATACACAGATCAGATAGTTGGTTATAGTTTAATGAATATTAAATTAATTTAGTGTTTTTTTATCTTTTTAGATTACCTACAGCTGGATGATCATCTGTCAAGTGACAAATGGAATTGTTAACATTGAATAAAATGCAATATAACATTACAATATAAATATTACCTAGCTCGATAACCGTTTGATGAATCTTCTTCGCTCTCGGCCAGATGGTTGATCTTGTTAATCTAAACGAGAGGACAAACCCCCAGGAAGGCACATTAACGCGTTTGAGCGCTGTGACCGTTCAAACTTCATAAATTTTCTGGACAACTTTTTCATCATATAAATATTACCTAGCTCGTTAACCGATTGATGAATCTACTTCGCTCTCGGCCAGATGGTTCAACTTGTTAATCTAAACGAGAGGACAAACCCCCAGCAAGGCACATTAACGCGTTATAGAGATAAATTTTCTCGAGAACCGTTTGATGAATCTGCTTCGCTCTGGGCAAGTTGGTTGATCTTGTTAATCTAAACGAGAGGACAAACCCCCAGGAAGGCACATTAACGCGTTTGACCGCTGTGACCGTTCAAACTTTCATAAATTTTCTGAACAACTTTTTCATCATATAAATATTACCTAGCTCGTTAACCGATTGATGAATCTACTTCGCTCTCGGCCAGATGGTTCAACTTGTTAATCTAAACGAGAGGACAAACCCCCAGCAAGGCACATTAACGCGTTATAGAGATAAATTTTCTCGAGAACCGTTTGATGAATCTGCTTCGCTCTGGGCAAGTTGGTTGATCTTGTTAATCTAAACGAGAGGACAAACCCCCAGGAAGGCACATTAACGCGTTTGAGCGCTGTGACCGTTCAAACTTCATAAATTTTCTGGACAACTTTTTCACCATATTAATATTACCTAGCTCGATAACCGTTTGATGGATCTGCTTCCTCCTCGGCAAATAGGTTCACCTTGTTAATCTAAACGGGACGCCAAACTCCCAGCAGGGCACATTAACGCCTTACAGGACTAAAATTTCATCGATATTTACTCGAGAACCGTTTGATGAATCTTCTTCGCTCTCGGCCAGATGGTTCATCTTGCTAATCTAAACGATAGGACAAACCCCCAGGAAGGCACATTAACGCGTTTGACCGCTGTGACCGTTCAAACTTTCATAAATTTTCTGGACAACTTTTTCATCATATAAATATTACCTAGCTCGTTAACCGATTGATGAATCTACTTCGCTCTCGGCCAGATGGTTCAACTTGTTAATCTAAACGAGAGGACAAACCCCCAGCAAGGCACATTAACGCGTTATAGAGATAAATTTTCTCGAGAACCGTTTGATGAATCTGCTTCGCTCTGGGCAAGTTGGTTGATCTTGTTAATCTAAACGAGAGGACAAACCCCCAGGAAGGCACATTAACGCGTTTGAGCGCTGTGACCGTTCAAACTTCATAAATTTTCTGGACAACTTTTTCACCATATTAATATTACCTAGCTCGATAACCGTTTGATGGATCTGCTTCCTCCTCGGCAAATAGGTTCACCTTGTTAATCTAAACGGGACGCCAAACTCCCAGCAGGGCACATTAACGCCTTACAGGGCTAAAATTTCATCGATATTTACTCGAGAACCGTTTGATGAATCTTCTTCGCTCTCGGCCAGATGGTTCATCTTGCTAATCTAAACGATAGGACAAACCCCCAGGAAGGCACATTAACGCGTTTGACCGCTGTGACCGTTCAAACTTTCATAAATTTTCTGGACAACTTTTTCATCATATAAATATTACCTAGCTCGTTAACCGATTGATGAATCTACTTCGCTCTCGGCCAGATGGTTCAACTTGTTAATCTAAACGAGAGGACAAACCCCCAGCAAGGCACATTAACGCGTTATAGAGATAAATTTTCTCGAGAACCGTTTGATGAATCTGCTTCGCTCTGGGCAAGTTGGTTGATCTTGTTAATCTAAACGAGAGGACAAACCCCCAGGAAGGCACATTAACGCGTTTGAGCGCTGTGACCGTTCAAACTTCATAAATTTTCTGGACAACTTTTTCATCATATAAATATTACCTAGCTCGTTAACCGATTGATGAATCTACTTCGCTCTCGGCCAGATGGTTCAACTTGTTAATCTAAACGAGAGGACAAACCCCCAGCAAGGCACATTAACGCGTTATAGAGATAAATTTTCTCGAGAACCGTTTGATGAATCTGCTTCGCTCTGGGCAAGTTGGTTGATCTTGTTAATCTAAACGAGAGGACAAACCCCCAGGAAGGCACATTAACGCGTTTGACCGCTGTGACCGTTCAAACTTTCATAAATTTTCTGAACAACTTTTTCATCATATAAATATTACCTAGCTCGTTAACCGATTGATGAATCTACTTCGCTCTCGGCCAGATGGTTCAACTTGTTAATCTAAACGAGAGGACAAACCCCCAGCAAGGCACATTAACGCGTTATAGAGATAAATTTTCTCGAGAACCGTTTGATGAATCTGCTTCGCTCTGGGCAAGTTGGTTGATCTTGTTAATCTAAACGAGAGGACAAACCCCCAGGAAGGCACATTAACGCGTTTGAGCGCTGTGACCGTTCAAACTTCATAAATTTTCTGGACAACTTTTTCACCATATTAATATTACCTAGCTCGATAACCGTTTGATGGATCTGCTTCCTCCTCGGCAAATAGGTTCACCTTGTTAATCTAAACGGGACGCCAAACTCCCAGCAGGGCACATTAACGCCTTACAGGACTAAAATTTCATCGATATTTACTCGAGAACCGTTTGATGAATCTTCTTCGCTCTCGGCCAGATGGTTCATCTTGCTAATCTAAACGATAGGACAAACCCCCAGGAAGGCACATTAACGCGTTTGAGCGCTGTGACCGTTCAAACTTCATAAATTTTCTGGACAACTTTTTCATCATATAAATATTACCTAGCTCGTTAACCGATTGATGAATCTACTTCGCTCTCGGCCAGATGGTTCAACTTGTTAATCTAAACGAGAGGACAAACCCCAGCAAGGCACATTAACGCGTTATAGAGATAAATTTTCTCGAGAACCGTTTGATGAATCTGCTTCGCTCTGGGCAAGTTGGTTGATCTTGTTAATCTAAACGAGAGGACAAACCCCCAGGAAGGCACATTAACGCGTTTGACCGCTGTGACCGTTCAAACTTTCATAAATTTTCTGAACAACTTTTTCATCATATAAATATTACCTAGCTCGTTAACCGATTGATGAATCTACTTCGCTCTCGGCCAGATGGTTCAACTTGTTAATCTAAACGAGAGGACAAACCCCCAGCAAGGCACATTAACGCGTTATAGAGATAAATTTTCTCGAGAACCGTTTGATGAATCTGCTTCGCTCTGGGCAAGTTGGTTGATCTTGTTAATCTAAACGAGAGGACAAACCCCCAGGAAGGCACATTAACGCGCGTTTGAGCGCTGTGACCGTTCAAACTTCATAAATTTTCTGGACAACTTTTTCACCATATTAATATTACCTAGCTCGATAACCGTTTGATGGATCTGCTTCCTCCTCGGCAAATAGGTTCACCTTGTTAATCTAAACGGGACGCCAAACTCCCAGCAGGGCACATTAACGCCTTACAGGACTAAAATTTCATCGATATTTACTCGAGAACCGTTTGATGAATCTTCTTCGCTCTCGGCCAGATGGTTCATCTTGCTAATCTAAACGATAGGACAAACCCCCAGGAAGGCACATTAACGCGTTTGACCGCTGTGACCGTTCAAACTTTCATAAATTTTCTGGACAACTTTTTCATCATATAAATATTACCTAGCTCGTTAACCGATTGATGAATCTACTTCGCTCTCGGCCAGATGGTTCAACTTGTTAATCTAAACGAGAGGACAAACCCCCAGCAAGGCACATTAACGCGTTATAGAGATAAATTTTCTCGAGAACCGTTTGATGAATCTGCTTCGCTCTGGGCAAGTTGGTTGATCTTGTTAATCTAAACGAGAGGACAAACCCCCAGGAAGGCACATTAACGCGTTTGAGCGCTGTGACCGTTCAAACTTCATAAATTTTCTGGACAACTTTTTCACCATATTAATATTACCTAGCTCGATAACCGTTTGATGGATCTGCTTCCTCCTCGGCAAATAGGTTCACCTTGTTAATCTAAACGGGACGCCAAACTCCCAGCAGGGCACATTAACGCCTTACAGGGCTAAAATTTCATCGATATTTACTCGAGAACCGTTTGATGAATCTTCTTCGCTCTCGGCCAGATGGTTCATCTTGCTAATCTAAACGATAGGACAAACCCCCAGGAAGGCACATTAACGCGTTTGACCGCTGTGACCGTTCAAACTTTCATAAATTTTCTGGACAACTTTTTCATCATATAAATATTACCTAGCTCGTTAACCGATTGATGAATCTACTTCGCTCTCGGCCAGATGGTTCAACTTGTTAATCTAAACGAGAGGACAAACCCCCAGCAAGGCACATTAACGCGTTATAGAGATAAATTTTCTCGAGAACCGTTTGATGAATCTGCTTCGCTCTGGGCAAGTTGGTTGATCTTGTTAATCTAAACGAGAGGACAAACCCCCAGGAAGGCACATTAACGCGTTTGAGCGCTGTGACCGTTCAAACTTCATAAATTTTCTGGACAACTTTTTCATCATATAAATATTACCTAGCTCGTTAACCGATTGATGAATCTACTTCGCTCTCGGCCAGATGGTTCAACTTGTTAATCTAAACGAGAGGACAAACCCCCAGCAAGGCACATTAACGCGTTATAGAGATAAATTTTTCTCGAGAACCGTTTGATGAATCTGCTTCGCTCTGGGCAAGTTGGTTGATCTTGTTAATCTAAACGAGAGGACAAACCCCCAGGAAGGCACATTAACGCGTTTGACCGCTGTGACCGTTCAAACTTTCATAAATTTTCTGAACAACTTTTTCATCATATAAATATTACCTAGCTCGTTAACCGATTGATGAATCTACTTCGCTCTCGGCCAGATGGTTCAACTTGTTAATCTAAACGAGAGGACAAACCCCCAGCAAGGCACATTAACGCGTTATAGAGATAAATTTTCTCGAGAACCGTTTGATGAATCTGCTTCGCTCTGGGCAAGTTGGTTGATCTTGTTAATCTAAACGAGAGGACAAACCCCCAGGAAGGCACATTAACGCGTTTGAGCGCTGTGACCGTTCAAACTTCATAAATTTTCTGGACAACTTTTTCACCATATTAATATTACCTAGCTCGATAACCGTTTGATGGATCTGCTTCCTCCTCGGCAAATAGGTTCACCTTGTTAATCTAAACGGGACGCCAAACTCCCAGCAGGGCACATTAACGCCTTACAGGACTAAAATTTCATCGATATTTACTCGAGAACCGTTTGATGAATCTTCTTCGCTCTCGGCCAGATGGTTCATCTTGCTAATCTAAACGATAGGACAAACCCCAGGAAGGCACATTAACGCGTTTGACCGCTGTGACCGTTCAAACTTTCATAAATTTTCTGGACAACTTTTTCATCATATAAATATTACCTAGCTCGTTAACCGATTGATGAATCTACTTCGCTCTCGGCCAGATGGTTCAACTTGTTAATCTAAACGAGAGGACAAACCCCCAGCAAGGCACATTAACGCGTTATAGAGATAAATTTTCTCGAGAACCGTTTGATGAATCTGCTTCGCTCTGGGCAAGTTGGTTGATCTTGTTAATCTAAACGAGAGGACAAACCCCCAGGAAGGCACATTAACGCGTTTGACCGCTGTGACCGTTCAAACTTTCATAAATTTTCTGAACAACTTTTTCATCATATTAATATTACCTAGCTCGATAACCGTTTGATGGATCTCTGCTTCCTCCTCGGCAAATAGGTTCACCTTGTTAATCTAAACGAGGACGCCAAACTCCCAGCAGGGCACATTAACGCGCCAAACTCCCAGCAGGGCACATTAACGCCTTACAGGACTAAAATTTCATCGATATTTACTCGAGAACCGTTTGATGAATCTTCTTCGCTCTCGGCCAGATGGTTCATCTTGCTAATCTAAACGATAGGACAAACCCCAGGAAGGCACATTAACGCGTTTGACCGCTGTGACCGTTCAAACTTTCATAAATTTTCTGGACAACTTTTTCATCATATAAATATTACCTAGCTCGTTAACCGATTGATGAATCTACTTCGCTCTCGGCCAGATGGTTCAACTTGTTAATCTAAACGAGAGGACAAACCCCCAGCAAGGCACATTAACGCGTTATAGAGATAAATTTTCTCGAGAACCGTTTGATGAATCTGCTTCGCTCTGGGCAAGTTGGTTGATCTTGTTAATCTAAACGAGAGGACAAACCCCCAGGAAGGCACATTAACGCGTTTGAGCGCTGTGACCGTTCAAACTTCATAAATTTTCTGGACAACTTTTTCACCATATTAATATTACCTAGCTCGATAACCGTTTGATGGATCTGCTTCCTCCTCGGCAAATAGGTTCACCTTGTTAATCTAAACGGGACGCCAAACTCCCAGCAGGGCACATTAACGCCTTACAGGGCTAAAATTTCATCGATATTTACTCGAGAACCGTTTGATGAATCTTCTTCGCTCTCGGCCAGATGGTTCATCTTGCTAATCTAAACGATAGGACAAACCCCCAGGAAGGCACATTAACGCGTTTGACCGCTGTGACCGTTCAAACTTTCATAAATTTTCTGGACAACTTTTTCATCATATAAATATTACCTAGCTCGTTAACCGATTGATGAATCTACTTCGCTCTCGGCCAGATGGTTCAACTTGTTAATCTAAACGAGAGGACAAACCCCCAGCAAGGCACATTAACGCGTTATAGAGATAAATTTTCTCGAGAACCGTTTGATGAATCTGCTTCGCTCTGGGCAAGTTGGTTGATCTTGTTAATCTAAACGAGAGGACAAACCCCCAGGAAGGCACATTAACGCGTTTGAGCGCTGTGACCGTTCAAACTTCATAAATTTTCTGGACAACTTTTTCATCATATAAATATTACCTAGCTCGTTAACCGATTGATGAATCTACTTCGCTCTCGGCCAGATGGTTCAACTTGTTAATCTAAACGAGAGGACAAACCCCCAGCAAGGCACATTAACGCGTTATAGAGATAAATTTTCTCGAGAACCGTTTGATGAATCTGCTTCGCTCTGGGCAAGTTGGTTGATCTTGTTAATCTAAACGAGAGGACAAACCCCCAGGAAGGCACATTAACGCGTTTGACCGCTGTGACCGTTCAAACTTTCATAAATTTTCTGAACAACTTTTTCATCATATAAATATTACCTAGCTCGTTAACCGATTGATGAATCTACTTCGCTCTCGGCCAGATGGTTCAACTTGTTAATCTAAACGAGAGGACAAACCCCCAGCAAGGCACATTAACGCGTTATAGAGATAAATTTTCTCGAGAACCGTTTGATGAATCTGCTTCGCTCTGGGCAAGTTGGTTGATCTTGTTAATCTAAACGAGAGGACAAACCCCCAGGAAGGCACATTAACGCGTTTGAGCGCTGTGACCGTTCAAACTTCATAAATTTTCTGGACAACTTTTTCACCATATTAATATTACCTAGCTCGATAACCGTTTGATGGATCTGCTTCCTCCTCGGCAAATAGGTTCACCTTGTTAATCTAAACGGGACGCCAAACTCCCAGCAGGGCACATTAACGCCTTACAGGACTAAAATTTCATCGATATTTACTCGAGAACCGTTTGATGAATCTTCTTCGCTCTGGGCAAGATGGTTGATCTTGTTAATCTAAACGAGAGGACAAACCCCCAGGAAGGCACATTAACGCGTTTGAGCGCTGTGACCGTTCAAACTTCATAAATTTTCTGGACAACTTTTTCACCATATTAATATTACCTAGCTCGATAACCGTTTGATGGATCTGCTTCTCCTCGGCAAGATGGTTCACCTTGTTAATCTAAACGAGACGACAAACCCCAGCAGGGCACATTAACGCGTTATAGGATAAAATTTTCGATATTTCGAGAACCGTTTGATGAATCTTCTTCGCTCTCGGCCAGATGGTTGATCTTGTTAATCTAAACGATAGGACAAACCCCAGGAAGGCACATTAACGCGTTTGACCGCTGTGACCGTTCAAACTTCATAAATTTTCTGACAACTTTTTCATCATATAAATATTACCTAGCTCGTTAACCGATTGATGAATCTACTTCGCTCTCGGCCAGATGGTTCAACTTGTTAATCTAAACGAGAGGACAAACCTCAGCAAGGCACATTAACGCGTTATAGAGATAAATTTTCGAGAACCGTTTGATGAATCTGCTTCGCTCTGGGCAAGTTGGTTGATCTTGTTAATCTAAACGAGAGGACAAACCTCAGGAAGGCACATTAACGCGTTTGACCGCTGTGACCGTTCAAACTTTCATAAATTTTCTGAACAACTTTTTCATCATATAAATATTACCTAGCTCGTTAACCGATTGATGAATCTACTTCGCTCTCGGCCAGATGGTTCAACTTGTTAATCTAAACGAGAGGACAAACCCCAGCAAGGCACATTAACGCGTTATAGAGATAAATTTTCTCGAGAACCGTTTGATGAATCTGCTTTGCCTCTGGGCAAGTTGGTTGATCTTGTTAATCTAAACGAGAGGACAAACCCCAGGAAGGCACATTAACGCGTTTGAGCGCCGTGACTGTTCAAACTTCATAAATTTTCTGGACAACTTTTTCACCATATTAATATTACCTAGCTCGATAACCGTTTGATGGATCTGCTTCCTCCTCGGCAAATAGGTTCACCTTGTTAATCTAAACGGACGCCAAACTCCCTAGCAGGGCACATTAACGCCTTACAGGACTAAAATTTCATCGATATTTACTCGAGAACCGTTTGATGAATCTTCTTCGCTTCCCGGCCAGAGTGGTTCATCTTGTTAATCTAAACGAGAGGACAAACCCCCAGGAAGGCACATTAACGCGTTTGAGCGCTGTGACCGTTCAAACTTTCATAAATTTTCTGGACAACTTTTTCATCATATAAATATTACCTAGCTCGATAACCGTTTGATGGATCTGCTTCGCTCTCGGCAAGATGGTTCACCTTGTTAATCTAAACGAGAGGACAAACTCCCAGCAAGGCACATTAACGCGTTATAGAGATAAATTTTCTCGAGAACCGTTTGATGAATCTGCTTCGCTCTGGGCAAGTTGGTTCATCTTGTTAATCTAAACGAGAGGACAAACCCCAGGAAGGCACATTAACGCGTTTGAGCGCTGTGACCGTTCAAACTTCATAAATTTTCTGGACAACTTTTTCATCATATAAATATTACCTAGCTCGATAACCGTTTGATGGATCTGCTTCCTCCTCGGCAAATAGGTTCACCTTGTTAATCTAAACGAGACGCCAAACTCCCAGCAAGGCACATTAACGCGTTATAGGGCTAAAATTTCATCGATATTTACTCGAGAACCGTTTGATGAATCTGCTTCGCTCTGGGCAAGTTGGTTCATCTTGTTAATCTAAACGAGAGGACAAACCCCAGGAAGGCACATTAACGCGTTTGAGCGCTGTGACCGTTCAAACTTTCATAAATTTTCTGGACAACTTTTTCATCATATAAATATTACCTAGCTCGATAACCGTTTGATGGATCTACTTCGCTCTCGGCCAGATGGTTCAACTTGTTAATCTAAACGAGAGGCCAAACTCCCAGCAAGGCACATTAACGCGTTATAGAGATAAATTTTCTCGAGAACCGTTTGATGAATCTGCTTCGCTCTCGGCAAGTTGGTTCATCTTGTTAATCTAAACGAGAGGACAAACCCCAGGAAGGCACATTAACGCGTTTGAGCGCTGTGACCGTTCAAACTTTCATAAATTTTCTGGACAACTTTTTCATCATATAAATATTACCTAGCTCGATAACCGTTTGATGGATCTGCTTCGCTCTCGGCAAGATGGTTCACCTTGTTAATCTAAACGAGAGGACAAACTCCCAGCAAGGCACATTAACGCGTTATAGAGATAAATTTTCTCGAGAACCGTTTGATGAATCTGCTTCGCTCTGGGCAAGTTGGTTCATCTTGTTAATCTAAACGAGAGGACAAACCCCCAGGAAGGCACATTAACGCGTTTGAGCGCTGTGACCGTTCAAACTTCATAAATTTTCTGGACAACTTTTTCATCATATAAATATTACCTAGCTCGATAACCGTTTGATGGATCTGCTTCCTCCTCGGCAAATAGGTTCACCTTGTTAATCTAAACGAGAGGCCAAACTCCCAGCAAGGCACATTAACGCGTTATAGAGAAAATTTCATCGAATTTTCTCGAGAACCGTTTGATGAATCTGCTTCGCTCTCGGGCAAGTTGGTTCATCTTGTTAATCTAAACGAGAGGACAAACCCCAGGAAGGCACATTAACGCGTTTGAGCGCTGTGACCGTTCAAACTTTCATAAATTTTCTGGACAACTTTTTCATCATATAAATATTACCTAGCTCGATAACCGTTTGATGGATCTGCTTCGCTCTCGGCCAGATGGTTCACCTTGTTAATCTAAACGAGAGGCCAAACTCCCAGCAAGGCACATTAACGCGTTATAGAGATAAATTTTCTCGAGAACCGTTTGATGAATCTGCTTCGCTCTGGGCAAGTTGGTTCATCTTGTTAATCTAAACGAGAGGACAAACCCCCAGGAAGGCACATTAACGCGTTTGAGCGCTGTGACCGTTCAAACTTTCATAAATTTTCTGGACAACTTTTTCATCATATAAATATTACCTAGCTCGATAACCGTTTGATGGATCTGCTTCCTCCTCGGCAAGATAGGTTCACCTTGTTAATCTAAACGAGAGGCCAAACTCCCAGCAAGGCACATTAACGCGTTATAGAGAAAATTTAATATTTTCTCGAGAACCGTTTGATGAATCTGCTTCGCTCTGGGCAAGTTGGTTCATCTTGTTAATCTAAACGAGAGGACAAACCCCCAGGAAGGCACATTAACGCGTTTGAGCGCTGTGACCGTTCAAACTTTCATAAATTTTCTGGACAACTTTTTCATCATATAAATATTACCTAGCTCGATAACCGTTTGATGGATCTGCTTCCTCTCGGCAAGATGGTTCACCTTGTTAATCTAAACGAGAGGACAAACTCCCAGCAAGGCACATTAACGCGTTATAGAGATAAATTTTCTCGAGAACCGTTTGATGAATCTGCTTCGCTCTCGGCAAGTTGGTTCATCTTGTTAATCTAAACGAGAGGACAAACCCCCAGGAAGGCACATTAACGCGTTTGAGCGCTGTGACCGTTCAAACTTCATAAATTTTCTGGACAACTTTTTCATCATATAAATATTACCTAGCTCGATAACCGTTTGATGGATCTGCTTCGCTCCTCGGCAAGATGGTTCACCTTGTTAATCTAAACGAGAGGACAAACTCCCAGCAAGGCACATTAACGCGTTATAGAGATAAATTTTCGATATTTCTCGAGAACCGTTTGATGAATCTGCTTCGCTCTCGGCAAGTTGGTTCATCTTGTTAATCTAAACGAGAGGACAAACCCCCAGGAAGGCACATTAACGCGTTTGAGCGCTGTGACCGTTCAAACTTTCATAAATTTTCTGGACAACTTTTTCATCATATAAATATTACCTAGCTCGATAACCGTTTGATGGATCTGCTTCCTCCTCGGCAAGATGGTTCACCTTGTTAATCTAAACGAGAGGACAAACTCCCAGCAAGGCACATTAACGCGTTATAGAGATAAATTTTCTCGAGAACCGTTTGATGAATCTGCTTCGCTCTGGGCAAGTTGGTTCATCTTGTTAATCTAAACGAGAGGACAAACCCCCAGGAAGGCACATTAACGCGTTTGAGCGCTGTGACCGTTCAAACTTCATAAATTTTCTGGACAACTTTTTCATCATATAAATATTACCTAGCTCGATAACCGTTTGATGGATCTGCTTCCTCTCGGCAAGATGGTTCACCTTGTTAATCTAAACGAGAGGCCAAACTCCCAGCAAGGCACATTAACGCGTTATAGAGATAAATTTTCTCTCGAGAACCGTTTGATGAATCTGCTTCGCTCTGGGCAAGTTGGTTCATCTTGTTAATCTAAACGAGAGGACAAACCCCCAGGAAGGCACATTAACGCGTTTGAGCGCTGTGACCGTTCAAACTTTCATAAATTTTCTGGACAACTTTTTCATCATATAAATATTACCTAGCTCGATAACCGTTTGATGGATCTGCTTCCTCCTCGGCAAGATAGGTTCACCTTGTTAATCTAAACGAGAGGCCAAACTCCCAGCAAGGCACATTAACGCGTTATAGAGATAAATTTTCTCGAGAACCGTTTGATGAATCTGCTTCGCTCTGGGCAAGTTGGTTCATCTTGTTAATCTAAACGAGAGGACAAACCCCCAGGAAGGCACATTAACGCGTTTGAGCGCTGTGACCGTTCAAACTTTCATAAATTTTCTGGACAACTTTTTCATCATATAAATATTACCTAGCTCGATAACCGTTTGATGGATCTGCTTCCTCCTCGGCAAGATGGTTCACCTTGTTAATCTAAACGAGAGGCCAAACTCCCAGCAAGGCACATTAACGCGTTATAGAGATAAATTTTCTCGAGAACCGTTTGATGAATCTGCTTCGCTCTGGGCAAGTTGGTTCATCTTGTTAATCTAAACGAGAGGACAAACCCCCAGGAAGGCACATTAACGCGTTTGAGCGCTGTGACCGTTCAAACTTCATAAATTTTCTGGACAACTTTTTCATCATATAAATATTACCTAGCTCGATAACCGTTTGATGGATCTGCTTCGCTCTCGGCAAGATAGGTTCACCTTGTTAATCTAAACGAGAGGCCAAACTCCCAGCAAGGCACATTAACGCGTTATAGAGATAAATTTTCTCGAGAACCGTTTGATGAATCTGCTTCGCTCTGGGCAAGTTGGTTCATCTTGTTAATCTAAACGAGAGGACAAACCCCCAGGAAGGCACATTAACGCGTTTGAGCGCTGTGACCGTTCAAACTTTCATAAATTTTCTGGACAACTTTTTCATCATATAAATATTACCTAGCTCGATAACCGTTTGATGGATCTGCTTCCTCCTCGGCAAGATAGGTTCACCTTGTTAATCTAAACGAGAGGCCAAACTCCCAGCAAGGCACATTAACGCGTTATAGAGAAAATTTCAATATTTTCTCGAGAACCGTTTGATGAATCTGCTTCGCTCTCGGCAAGTTGGTTCATCTTGTTAATCTAAACGAGAGGACAAACCCCCAGGAAGGCACATTAACGCGTTTGAGCGCTGTGACCGTTCAAACTTTCATAAATTTTCTGGACAACTTTTTCATCATATAAATATTACCTAGCTCGATAACCGTTTGATGGATCTGCTTCCTCTCGGCAAGATAGGTTCACCTTGTTAATCTAAACGAGAGGCCAAACTCCCAGCAAGGCACATTAACGCGTTATAGAGATAAATTTTCTCGAGAACCGTTTGATGAATCTGCTTCGCTCTGGGCAAGTTGGTTCATCTTGTTAATCTAAACGAGAGGACAAACCCCCAGGAAGGCACATTAACGCGTTTGAGCGCTGTGACCGTTCAAACTTTCATAAATTTTCTGGACAACTTTTTCATCATATAAATATTACCTAGCTCGATAACCGTTTGATGGATCTGCTTCGCTCTCGGCAAGATAGGTTCACCTTGTTAATCTAAACGAGAGGACAAACTCCCAGCAAGGCACATTAACGCGTTATAGAGATAAATTTTCTCTCGAGAACCGTTTGATGAATCTGCTTCGCTCTGGGCAAGTTGGTTCATCTTGTTAATCTAAACGAGAGGACAAACCCCCAGGAAGGCACATTAACGCGTTTGAGCGCTGTGACCGTTCAAACTTTCATAAATTTTCTGGACAACTTTTTCATCATATAAATATTACCTAGCTCGATAACCGTTTGATGGATCTGCTTCGCTCTCGGCAAGATGGTTCACCTTGTTAATCTAAACGAGAGGCCAAACTCCCAGCAAGGCACATTAACGCGTTATAGAGATAAATTTTCTCGAGAACCGTTTGATGAATCTGCTTCGCTCTGGGCAAGTTGGTTCATCTTGTTAATCTAAACGAGAGGACAAACCCCCAGGAAGGCACATTAACGCGTTTGAGCGCTGTGACCGTTCAAACTTTCATAAATTTTCTGGACAACTTTTTCATCATATAAATATTACCTAGCTCGATAACCGTTTGATGGATCTGCTTCCTCCTCGGCAAGTAGGTTCACCTTGTTAATCTAAACGAGAGGCCAAACTCCCAGCAAGGCACATTAACGCGTTATAGAGAAATTTCAAATTTTCTCGAGAACCGTTTGATGAATCTGCTTCGCTCTGGGCAAGTTGGTTCATCTTGTTAATCTAAACGAGAGGACAAACCCCCAGGAAGGCACATTAACGCGTTTGAGCGCTGTGACCGTTCAAACTTTCATAAATTTTCTGGACAACTTTTTCATCATATAAATATTACCTAGCTCGATAACCGTTTGATGGATCTGCTTCCTCCTCGGCAAGATAGGTTCACCTTGTTAATCTAAACGAGAGGCCAAACTCCCAGCAAGGCACATTAACGCGTTATAGAGATAAATTTTCTCGAGAACCGTTTGATGAATCTGCTTCGCTCTGGGCAAGTTGGTTCATCTTGTTAATCTAAACGAGAGGACAAACCCCCAGGAAGGCACATTAACGCGTTTGAGCGCTGTGACCGTTCAAACTTTCATAAATTTTCTGGACAACTTTTTCATCATATAAATATTACCTAGCTCGATAACCGTTTGATGGATCTGCTTCCTCCTCGGCAAGTAGGTTCACCTTGTTAATCTAAACGAGAGGCCAAACTCCCAGCAAGGCACATTAACGCGTTATAGAGATTTCAATATTTTCTCGAGAACCGTTTGATGAATCTGCTTCGCTCTCGGCAAGTTGGTTCATCTTGTTAATCTAAACGAGAGGACAAACCCCCAGGAAGGCACATTAACGCGTTTGAGCGCTGTGACCGTTCAAACTTTCATAAATTTTCTGGACAACTTTTTCATCATATAAATATTACCTAGCTCGATAACCGTTTGATGGATCTGCTTCCTCTCGGCAAGATGGTTCACCTTGTTAATCTAAACGAGAGGCCAAACTCCCAGCAAGGCACATTAACGCGTTATAGAGATAAATTTTCTCGAGAACCGTTTGATGAATCTGCTTCGCTCTGGGCAAGTTGGTTCATCTTGTTAATCTAAACGAGAGGACAAACCCCCAGGAAGGCACATTAACGCGTTTGAGCGCTGTGACCGTTCAAACTTTCATAAATTTTCTGGACAACTTTTTCATCATATAAATATTACCTAGCTCGATAACCGTTTGATGGATCTGCTTCCTCCTCGGCAAGATGGTTCACCTTGTTAATCTAAACGAGAGGCCAAACTCCCAGCAAGGCACATTAACGCGTTATAGAGATAAATTTTCTCGAGAACCGTTTGATGAATCTGCTTCGCTCTGGGCAAGTTGGTTCATCTTGTTAATCTAAACGAGAGGACAAACCCCCAGGAAGGCACATTAACGCGTTTGAGCGCTGTGACCGTTCAAACTTTCATAAATTTTCTGGACAACTTTTTCATCATATAAATATTACCTAGCTCGATAACCGTTTGATGGATCTGCTTCCTCCTCGGCAAGATAGGTTCACCTTGTTAATCTAAACGAGAGGCCAAACTCCCAGCAAGGCACATTAACGCGTTATAGAGATAAATTTTCTCGAGAACCGTTTGATGAATCTGCTTCGCTCTGGGCAAGTTGGTTCATCTTGTTAATCTAAACGAGAGGACAAACCCCCAGGAAGGCACATTAACGCGTTTGAGCGCTGTGACCGTTCAAACTTTCATAAATTTTCTGGACAACTTTTTCATCATATAAATATTACCTAGCTCGATAACCGTTTGATGGATCTGCTTCCTCCTCGGCAAGATAGGTTCACCTTGTTAATCTAAACGAGAGGCCAAACTCCCCAGCAAGGCACATTAACGCGTTATAGAGATAAATTTTCGATCTCGAGAACCGTTTGATGAATCTGCTTCGCTCTGGGCAAGTTGGTTCATCTTGTTAATCTAAACGAGAGGACAAACCCCAGGAAGGCACATTAACGCGTTTGAGCGCTGTGACCGTTCAAACTTTCATAAATTTTCTGGACAACTTTTTCATCATATAAATATTACCTAGCTCGATAACCGTTTGATGGATCTGCTTCCTCCTCGGCAAGATAGGTTCACCTTGTTAATCTAAACGAGAGGCCAAACTCCCAGCAAGGCACATTAACGCGTTATAGAGATAAATTTTCTCGAGAACCGTTTGATGAATCTGCTTCGCTCTGGGCAAGTTGGTTCATCTTGTTAATCTAAACGAGAGGACAAACCCCCAGGAAGGCACATTAACGCGTTTGAGCGCTGTGACCGTTCAAACTTTCATAAATTTTCTGGACAACTTTTTCATCATATAAATATTACCTAGCTCGATAACCGTTTGATGGATCTGCTTCCTCCTCGGCAAGTAGGTTCACCTTGTTAATCTAAACGAGAGGACAAACTCCCAGCAAGGCACATTAACGCGTTATAGAGATAAATATTTCTCGAGAACCGTTTGATGAATCTGCTTCGCTCTCGGCAAGTTGGTTCATCTTGTTAATCTAAACGAGAGGACAAACCCCCAGGAAGGCACATTAACGCGTTTGAGCGCTGTGACCGTTCAAACTTTCATAAATTTTCTGGACAACTTTTTCATCATATAAATATTACCTAGCTCGATAACCGTTTGATGGATCTGCTTCCTCCTCGGCAAGATGGTTCACCTTGTTAATCTAAACGAGAGGCCAAACTCCCAGCAAGGCACATTAACGCGTTATAGAGATAAATTTTCTCGAGAACCGTTTGATGAATCTGCTTCGCTCTGGGCAAGTTGGTTCATCTTGTTAATCTAAACGAGAGGACAAACCCCCAGGAAGGCACATTAACGCGTTTGAGCGCTGTGACCGTTCAAACTTTCATAAATTTTCTGGACAACTTTTTCATCATATAAATATTACCTAGCTCGATAACCGTTTGATGGATCTGCTTCCTCCTCGGCAAGATGGTTCACCTTGTTAATCTAAACGAGAGGCCAAACTCCCAGCAAGGCACATTAACGCGTTATAGAGATAAATTTTCTCGAGAACCGTTTGATGAATCTGCTTCGCTCTGGGCAAGTTGGTTCATCTTGTTAATCTAAACGAGAGGACAAACCCCCAGGAAGGCACATTAACGCGTTTGAGCGCTGTGACCGTTCAAACTTTCATAAATTTTCTGGACAACTTTTTCATCATATAAATATTACCTAGCTCGATAACCGTTTGATGGATCTGCTTCCTCCTCGGCAAGATAGGTTCACCTTGTTAATCTAAACGAGAGGCCAAACTCCCAGCAAGGCACATTAACGCGTTATAGAGATAAATTTTCTCGAGAACCGTTTGATGAATCTGCTTCGCTCTCGGCAAGTTGGTTCATCTTGTTAATCTAAACGAGAGGACAAACCCCAGGAAGGCACATTAACGCGTTTGAGCGCTGTGACCGTTCAAACTTTCATAAATTTTCTGGACAACTTTTTCATCATATAAATATTACCTAGCTCGATAACCGTTTGATGGATCTGCTTCCTCCTCGGCAAGTAGGTTCACCTTGTTAATCTAAACGAGAGGCCAAACTCCCAGCAAGGCACATTAACGCGTTATAGAGATAAATTTTCTCGAGAACCGTTTGATGAATCTGCTTCGCTCTGGGCAAGTTGGTTCATCTTGTTAATCTAAACGAGAGGACAAACCCCCAGGAAGGCACATTAACGCGTTTGAGCGCTGTGACCGTTCAAACTTTCATAAATTTTCTGGACAACTTTTTCATCATATAAATATTACCTAGCTCGATAACCGTTTGATGGATCTGCTTCCTCCTCGGCAAGATAGGTTCACCTTGTTAATCTAAACGAGAGGCCAAACTCCCAGCAAGGCACATTAACGCGTTATAGAGATAAATTTTCTCGAGAACCGTTTGATGAATCTGCTTCGCTCTGGGCAAGTTGGTTCATCTTGTTAATCTAAACGAGAGGACAAACCCCCAGGAAGGCACATTAACGCGTTTGAGCGCTGTGACCGTTCAAACTTCATAAATTTTCTGGACAACTTTTTCATCATATAAATATTACCTAGCTCGATAACCGTTTGATGGATCTGCTTCCTCCTCGGCAAGATGGTTCACCTTGTTAATCTAAACGAGAGGCCAAACTCCCAGCAAGGCACATTAACGCGTTATAGAGATAAATTTTCTCTCGAGAACCGTTTGATGAATCTGCTTCGCTCTGGGCAAGTTGGTTCATCTTGTTAATCTAAACGAGAGGACAAACCCCCAGGAAGGCACATTAACGCGTTTGAGCGCTGTGACCGTTCAAACTTTCATAAATTTTCTGGACAACTTTTTCATCATATAAATATTACCTAGCTCGATAACCGTTTGATGGATCTGCTTCCTCCTCGGCAAGATGGTTCACCTTGTTAATCTAAACGAGAGGCCAAACTCCCAGCAAGGCACATTAACGCGTTATAGAGATAAATTTTCTCGAGAACCGTTTGATGAATCTGCTTCGCTCTGGGCAAGTTGGTTCATCTTGTTAATCTAAACGAGAGGACAAACCCCCAGGAAGGCACATTAACGCGTTTGAGCGCTGTGACCGTTCAAACTTTCATAAATTTTCTGGACAACTTTTTCATCATATAAATATTACCTAGCTCGATAACCGTTTGATGGATCTGCTTCCTCCTCGGCAAGATGGTTCACCTTGTTAATCTAAACGAGAGGCCAAACTCCCAGCAAGGCACATTAACGCGTTATAGAGATAAATTTTCTCGAGAACCGTTTGATGAATCTGCTTCGCTCTGGGCAAGTTGGTTCATCTTGTTAATCTAAACGAGAGGACAAACCCCCAGGAAGGCACATTAACGCGTTTGAGCGCTGTGACCGTTCAAACTTTCATAAATTTTCTGGACAACTTTTTCATCATATAAATATTACCTAGCTCGATAACCGTTTGATGGATCTGCTTCCTCCTCGGCAAGATAGGTTCACCTTGTTAATCTAAACGAGAGGCCAAACTCCCAGCAAGGCACATTAACGCGTTATAGAGATAAATTTTCTCGAGAACCGTTTGATGAATCTGCTTCGCTCTGGGCAAGTTGGTTCATCTTGTTAATCTAAACGAGAGGACAAACCCCAGGAAGGCACATTAACGCGTTTGAGCGCTGTGACCGTTCAAACTTTCATAAATTTTCTGGACAACTTTTTCATCATATAAATATTACCTAGCTCGATAACCGTTTGATGGATCTGCTTCCTCCTCGGCAAGTAGGTTCACCTTGTTAATCTAAACGAGAGGCCAAACTCCCAGCAAGGCACATTAACGCGTTATAGAGATAAATTTTCTCGAGAACCGTTTGATGAATCTGCTTCGCTCTGGGCAAGTTGGTTCATCTTGTTAATCTAAACGAGAGGACAAACCCCCAGGAAGGCACATTAACGCGTTTGAGCGCTGTGACCGTTCAAACTTTCATAAATTTTCTGGACAACTTTTTCATCATATAAATATTACCTAGCTCGATAACCGTTTGATGGATCTGCTTCCTCTCGGCAAGATAGGTTCACCTTGTTAATCTAAACGAGAGGCCAAACTCCCAGCAAGGCACATTAACGCGTTATAGAGATAAATTTTCTCGAGAACCGTTTGATGAATCTGCTTCGCTCTCGGGCAAGATGGTTCATCTTGTTAATCTAAACGAGAGGACAAACCCCCAGGAAGGCACATTAACGCGTTTGAGCGCTGTGACCGTTCAAACTTTCATAAATTTTCTGGACAACTTTTTCATCATATAAATATTACCTAGCTCGATAACCGTTTGATGGATCTGCTTCCTCCTCGGCAAGATAGGTTCACCTTGTTAATCTAAACGAGAGGACAAACTCCCAGCAAGGCACATTAACGCGTTATAGAGATAAATTTTTCTATTTACTCGAGAACCGTTTGATGAATCTGCTTCGCTCTCGGCAAGTTGGTTCATCTTGTTAATCTAAACGAGAGGACAAACCCCCAGGAAGGCACATTAACGCGTTTGAGCGCTGTGACCGTTCAAACTTTCATAAATTTTCTGGACAACTTTTTCATCATATAAATATTACCTAGCTCGATAACCGTTTGATGGATCTGCTTCCTCCTCGGCAAGTAGGTTCACCTTGTTAATCTAAACGAGAGGCCAAACTCCCAGCAAGGCACATTAACGCGTTATAGAGATAAATTTTCTCGAGAACCGTTTGATGAATCTGCTTCGCTCTGGGCAAGTTGGTTCATCTTGTTAATCTAAACGAGAGGACAAACCCCCAGGAAGGCACATTAACGCGTTTGAGCGCTGTGACCGTTCAAACTTTCATAAATTTTCTGGACAACTTTTTCATCATATAAATATTACCTAGCTCGATAACCGTTTGATGGATCTGCTTCCTCTCGGCAAGTATGGTTCACCTTGTTAATCTAAACGAGAGGACAAACTCCCAGCAAGGCACATTAACGCGTTATAGAGATAAATTTTTTACTCGAGAACCGTTTGATGAATCTGCTTCGCTCTGGGCAAGTTGGTTCATCTTGTTAATCTAAACGAGAGGACAAACCCCCAGGAAGGCACATTAACGCGTTTGAGCGCTGTGACCGTTCAAACTTTCATAAATTTTCTGGACAACTTTTTCATCATATAAATATTACCTAGCTCGATAACCGTTTGATGGATCTGCTTCCTCTCGGCAAGATAGGTTCACCTTGTTAATCTAAACGAGAGGCCAAACTCCCAGCAAGGCACATTAACGCGTTATAGAGATAAATTTTCTCGAGAACCGTTTGATGAATCTGCTTCGCTCTGGGCAAGTTGGTTCATCTTGTTAATCTAAACGAGAGGACAAACCCCCAGGAAGGCACATTAACGCGTTTGAGCGCTGTGACCGTTCAAACTTTCATAAATTTTCTGGACAACTTTTTCATCATATAAATATTACCTAGCTCGATAACCGTTTGATGGATCTGCTTCCTCCTCGGCAAGATAGGTTCACCTTGTTAATCTAAACGAGAGGCCAAACTCCCAGCAAGGCACATTAACGCGTTATAGAGAAAATTTCAAATTTTCTCGAGAACCGTTTGATGAATCTGCTTCGCTCTCGGCAAGTTGGTTCATCTTGTTAATCTAAACGAGAGGACAAACCCCAGGAAGGCACATTAACGCGTTTGAGCGCTGTGACCGTTCAAACTTTCATAAATTTTCTGGACAACTTTTTCATCATATAAATATTACCTAGCTCGATAACCGTTTGATGGATCTGCTTCCTCCTCGGCAAGATGGTTCACCTTGTTAATCTAAACGAGAGGCCAAACTCCCAGCAAGGCACATTAACGCGTTATAGAGATAAATTTTCTCGAGAACCGTTTGATGAATCTGCTTCGCTCTGGGCAAGTTGGTTCATCTT
>JALQSN010000731.1:0-25000 GCA_023690525.1 Holotrichia oblita | reverse complement strand
ATACCGACATTACAAGAATTAATAGATTTCTTAACCCAAAAATGCCAAACGTTAGAAACCATATTCAAAATCGCAAAAATGCAAACCAAATAAGTCGCCAAAACATACAAGCAAGGTGCAGCAACGAATGTTGTAACAAATAATAAGGCATCTGGAAATCTTTCATGTACTTATTGCAAAATGAGCAACCATATGATTTTTGATTGCAGGAAATTTCTTGCATTCGAAATACCCAAAAGAGTCAGTGAAGCTCAAACGAAGCGACTCTGTTTAAATTGCTTGAAAGGCAATCATAGCACCAATCAATGTACAGTCAAATGGAATTGTAACATTTGTCACAAGAGGCATCATTCGCTATTGCATATCAGCAAAGAGAGCAAGTCCAGTTCAACTGGGACGCCGCAGTCTACAACAGCAAGTCATAGTTGTAATATTAACACTCAATTGTCCTTCTATCTACAGCATTAATAGAGATTAGGGACAAAAATGGACGCAAAAGAAAGTGCAGAGTTTTGTTAGACTGTGGATCGCAGTCCAATTTAATTACATACAAAATGGCCAATTATCTCGGTTTAAAACAAAACCAAATCAATCTAGCTCTAACAGGCATTACCCAAGCCAAAACTCATATCACGCATTCAGTAGACGTGTCAATGAAATCTAGATGCACTGCTTTTCAGGCCGATATAAATTGTCTCATTCTGGAAAAAATATCAGAGTGTTTACCACCTATTTCGATATCACAAAAGGAAATTCATATACCGAAGAACCTTAAACTAGCTGATCCAGAATTCCATATTTCAAAGGAAGTAGACATGCTGTTAGGAGTTGAATTATTTTACAAATTACTATGCATAGGTCAGATAAATCTTGCTGCAAGTGGACTATGTTTACAAAAGACATTACTTGGATGGGTTGTTTCTGGCAAAACAATTGCATCACAGATTTCCACGAATGTTACTTTATGTAATTCTAGCACATTGCAAAATCTAAATAAAAACATATGCAAATTTTGGGAAATAGAAACTTTGCCCAATAAGCTAACATATTCCCAAGAAGAGAAACACTGCGAAAAACATTTTTCCGATACTGTCCAAAGAGACAATGATGGACGATTCGTAGTAGCCTTGCCATTCAAAGATAATATAAATGGTTTAGGAGAATCCTATAATCAAGCTTTGAAAAGACTATATTCCTTAGAAAGAAAGTTGAGCAAAAATACTGAACTAAGAGGAGAATATATATCTTTCATGAAAGAATACTTAGACTTGGGACACATGAGACCAGTCATGCAGCCTGATAATAACAAGGGACATTTTTATTTACCACACCACGCAGTGACTAAAGAAAATAGCCTAACAACAAAAGTACGAGTAGTTTTTGATGGGTCTGCAAAAACCACAACTGGATTATCTCTGAATGACACCTTAATGGTAGGACCTAAATTGCAACCAGATTTATTTGATATAGTGTGCAGATTCAGAACACACAAATATGTTGTAACAGCTGACATAGCTAAAATGTATCGTCAAGTACGTATACATGAAACTTGCATGCCCTATCAACGAATATTATGGCGGGAATCCGACAAAGACGTAGTCCAAACTTTCGAGTTGACAACAGTAACTTACGGAACAGCTTCCGCTTCTTATATGGCAATCAAAACTCTGCAGCAAACAGCAGTTGCAACGAAAAAGTCGGAATCACTTGGAGTTCAAGTAATATTAAGGGACTTCTACGTAGATGATCTTTTAACTGGCACAAACAGCAAAATTGAAGCACAACGAATAATTACAGAAGTTACAGATATTCTAACGAAGGGAAAATTTGAATTGAGAAAATGGGCATCAAACAAACCAGAGTTATTACAACACATACCAATTTCTTGCAGTGGTTCTACGGTATTAGACTTGGACAAAGGTGAAGGTGTTAACACTCTTGGATTACAGTGGAATACTTCCACGGATACATTGCAGTATGCATTAACGCCAGTGCCCACTTTGAAGACCATTACTAAAAGACAAGTATTGTCTCATATATCTAAAATATTCGATCCGCTGGGTCTTGTTAGTCCATTCACAGTTCGAGCAAAAATGCTAATGCAAGAAATTTGGAAACTAAAACTCGATTGGGATGAGTCACTCCCCTTCAATATACAAGCCACATGGTCATCTTATATACAAGAAATAAATGAGCTAAATGATGTAAACATTCCGAGGAATATTATTTCAATAAAGCAACCGAAACATTTTGAATTACACGGCTTTTCTGATGCCAGTGAGAAAGGATATGGAGCCTGTATCTATATAAGAGCTACAGATATAAATGGTAACATTTCCTGCAATTTGCTCTGTGCCAAATCCCGTATTGCTCCAATTAAACCAGTAACGATACCGAGGTTGGAACTATGCGGAGCGGTGCTATTGGCACAATTAATATCCAAATTAATTCCATGCTTGTCAATGAACTTTAGCAAAATATATTATTGGACAGATTCGTCAATCGTCCTATCATGGATACAATCAGGAAAGGCTTTCAAAACTTTCGTAGCCAACAGAGTTGCTGAAATACAAGAGCTGACAGATGTTTCCAACTGGCATCATATCAATACAAAAGACAATCCTGCGGACTTAGTTTCCAGAGGAAGTTCCCCTTCTACTTTAATGCAGACAAGCTTATGGTGGCATGGACCTGAATTCCTGAAACGTCCTTCAAATAACTGGCATCATGCCGAATGCATAACATTAGAGAATCTACCGGAAGTCAAGACAATGACAGTAAGCACATGCAACGAAAACACATTTGACATATTTGAGAGATATTCAAACCTGCATAGATTAAAACGAGTTGTGGCTTACTGCATAAGATTCAAAAATAATATAGAAGCTCGAATAAAGAAAACAACCACAAAGGTTGAGACAGGTTATCTCACCTCAGCTGAGCTAAATCATGCACTTACTTCCTTGATTGTATTAGCCCAGCGGACAGGCTTTAATAAAGAGTATAAGCAGCTGAAAAATAAATGCGATCTAGATGCTAAAAGCAATCTACTATGCTTAGCTCCATTTATAGATGAACAAGGTCTAATGAGAGTTGGGGGCCGACTAAGGCATTCCAACATACCATACTCACAGAAGCATCAAATATTGCTTCCTGCCAAGCATGCTCTTACAAAATTAATAATTCTAAGCGAACATATTAACCAGTTGCATGCAGGCACTCAACAAACTATAGCTGCTGTACGAGGAAAATATTGGCCCATTTCCTTAAGAAATTCCGTTAAAGGGAGTAATAAGAACATGTATAACATGCTTTAAAGCGAAACCTACCAATATACAATATATGATGGGTGACTTACCAGCACAAAGAGTCACTTCAGCAAAGGCTTTTGAGAATGTTGGTATTGACTATTTTGGCCCAATTTATATTAGAGATAGCATGAAAAGAAAGCATAACCTTGCAAAATCATATGGTGCAATTTTTGTATGCTTTACTACAAAAGCAGTACACGTAGAGTTGGTAGGAAACCTGTCAACAGAGGCATTTATGGCAGCATTAAAAAGATTTATAGCCAGACGAGGCAAAATTTCTAATATATATTCTGATAATGGCACCCAATTCATTGGTGCGAACGCTGAACTAAAGAAATTGCTTAAACAATTGAAAGGCCAGATAACTGATTCTGAATGCGTTAAAGCATATATGGCTGACAACGATATACAATGGCACTTTATTCCACCTAGATCTCCACATTTTGGTGGCCTTTGGGAAGCAGCAGTTAAATCTGTCAAATTACATTTAACAAAAGTAATTGGAAAAGCATCATTAAATTACGAAGAAATGTACACTTTATTGGTACAAATCGAAGGCATTCTTAATTCTCGACCCATTACTCCGATATCAAATGATCCCAATGATTTAACATTTCTCACACCTTCTCACTTCCTTACTGGTGACAATATTACTTCCATCTCTGAACCCAATTTAACCCATTTAAAAACAAATACCCTTTCAAGATGGCAACATATCCAATTCATCCGAGGACACTTTTGGAAGAGATGGCAACGAGAATATTTAAATCAACTTCAAAGGCGAAACAAATGGAAATCGAACCAGAACAGTGGCCTGAGTCCCGGCAATCTTGTCTTCAAACGTGAGGACCACATCGCCCCCAGTTACTGGACCATGGGACGCATTGTCGAAGTCTTTCCAGGAAAGGACGAGGTTATACGTACTGCTACTGTACACACACCCAAGGGAAGAATGCAGCGGCCCGCTACAAAGCTGTGCCCATTACCCTTCTATACAGATTGATGTCAACACCACCGCATCAGCATCTGGACTTCGTGTCACCCAGCAGCTACAGCCCCACCACACCAACGAGTGAATAAGAGAATTTAGTGTTTTGTTCGCGTTTGAAATGTATGGACTGTTCAAAGACTGTAATAAGTGCGCGAGTGTTCCCTGTGTTGAAGCCGGTGCCTTCAAGGGCGGCGGCATGTTAAGGACTCAAAAACATTTAAAACAAGCATTCTTTTATTTTTACCTATATTTGCTATATATTCCGTATTTTATTAAATTAATATGTCTAAATCTCACGCTTAATGTAATATAATATAAATAAGCAAAATCATGATAACGAATTAATAGAAACAAGAGCCACCGATAGGATATAATTCCAAAAATGCTAAGCTTCGGAGGTAAATCCGAAACTACGTCGTAGCGATGAAAAGAAGCGCGCGCCAACCCGTATTACAGAGATGACGTGCTATTTGACTTTGCGCGGTTTGTTAATGGTATAGCCGCCCACGGACTTGCCTGCGCTGATCGCGATACGCATACGAGTGTGTGCTCGTCGGATTCATTGCGTTTAGCGCACGAACCGTGGTTCGTGGAATCGTCACTATTATAAGGGGTCAGTGGATGGAGCATAGTAAAAGGCGCAAATAGACGCATATGAAAATATATACGAGAAATTCGATATTCCTGGACGTAGTTTTGAGTTGTATCGTGTTTTACGCGGTAGTGATAAACTATTGAACTGATTATTCACTTTCTCCCTAGTTCAGGAATCGCTCCGATAAATATATCCTTTTGGCTCATTAAATACAAGAAGTACATAAAGTACACATTTAAAATAGCGTTCAATACGCAGGAAAGAGAGACATTATTTGTAAATATTATTTTATATGCTTATACATTATATGAGAATTATTATTTTGTGTCTTTCATGTACAAAGAACTGGAAGTTATGTTTTATTTTTATTTCTTTATTACAATATATGTATTAAAATAAACTCACTCGTTTATTGTGAAAAACCCTTACACTAGTAGTATTTCTCCAGCAGCTAGGTTCAATAAAACAATTGGACCGTAACAGACGTTCTGCTGTTAAAAATAGCAATATGCTAATGGGGTTATGTTTTTTTTTGTGTAAAACAATAAAATGAAGTGTGGACATGTTTATGATTACAGACCTCGATATGGATATTGTTGAAGTGTATAATTCGTATAAATAGAAGTAAGCGTAATTTTAGAGTAGTTACTTCCAGTTTTAGGCCAGATATTTTTAGTAAAATATTTTTATTTCCTCCCTATTGACTCTTTTTTTAAACATTGACACATCAGACCTTATAAAAATCCCGATACATTTCCTTAAAAGTTTTCAAGACGAAATATTTCTGACAGCTGTCAAAATTGTCAAAAGATTCGTTCTTTGAAAGCTATGAAATTGTGAATGTGCCTAGTATATTTTATCGCATTCAGTTTTAGCGAGTGTAGCAATTAAAATATTTCTGACAGCTGTCAAACTGTACAATCAGTTGTGTTTTTTATCAATTTATTAGGTATAACTGTCAAAAATGCAGTCTGATAGATGCAAAATTTTAAAATCGAAGACTTTTACAATTATGAGCGTCCCAACCAAAAAAAAACTTTATGACAGCTGTCAAATTGTAAAGATATTATTTATTATATACGCATTTATAACTTTTTCCACAGCATCAACCCTTGTCACTGTTATATATTTTTTGAAAGCAATGAAACTTTAAAGCTCTTGTTTACTTGTTTTGACAGATGTCATAAATGTAACTATCAAAATATTATAGTTAATTACTGTATTGTAAAAACCGCATTATATTTCTTACGGTTGGCAATTGCAGTCATCAAAATATATAATTATGACTGCTGGAAATTTTGTAAAATCATTTATTTGTCACTAGTTTGAGTGTGGTAAGTAGGTAAACTATGGGCGTATCAACGCAACCAGTCAGCTAAAACTTGTGCAAAACCACCAAATTGTCATAATTATGACAATTTGACAGGTTTTAGCTATCAAAATACGGCTTATACAGCGTGTCCACGAAGAAAGGTTTCGTTGATATGCCCATAGTTCACCTACTGTGGTAACAATTACAAACAAAATTGTAGCTGTGTTTCCTTTAAGTTTTCAAACTATAAAAGGACCTATTTTCTTGTTGTTTTGACAGATGTGCAAATTATCACGATACTACTGACAGTTGCGAAATTGCTTAGGGTCAAATCTGTCAAAATCGCGTGACTATAAATATGACGCTACGACAGCATCTGCACAATCGCAAACAATGAATCATAAATCAGGGTGTAAGCTAAGATTCAGATTTATAGTTTATGCTTACGGTTATAGTAACACCTAAGTACGTCATTTTGACGTAAAAGTCATAACACTGACACATGTGTAATGACATTTACGTCAAATCGCATGCTCAAGCATCGACACAACGTTAAGCACGAATTATAAATGTGACCCTTAGGTGTTATTATTTCTGCATCTGTCAAAAAGTATCTGACAGATGATTTTGTTTTGACATTTGTAACTATCGAAAAATAAAAATAAACTATTCTGACGACAGTGAAATGTAATACAAGATATTTTTTTACAATATTAGTCATTTTTTGAAAATTGTGTAGCTATAAAGGTAGCTAAATACATTTGATAGCTGTCAAATTGTAAAAATTACAAACTTTTTATAGTTTTAACAGATTTAACTGTCAACATATTTGCTGATAACTGCTAAATTGTAAATATAAAATTTTCTCTTCAATTTTAAAAATTATGAACTATGAAAGTGAGAACACAATTTTTCAATTTTTTTTACGATTCTAACACATGCAATTGTCACAAATATTTCCGATACTTGCGTGAAAAAACGTTTCTGACAACTGTCAAATTTTACAAGACAGTTCTTATTTGCAGTATTGCCAAATTGTAAAAACAGTAATTTTGATAGCTGTAAAATTGTGACTGAATTTTTTTGTTACGATTTTCGATGTCGTAATCGTGGAAAAGCCTTTCTGACAACTGTCAAATTTTACAAGACAGTTTCTATTTACAGTATTGCCAAATTGTAAAAACAGCATTTTTGATAGCTGTAAAATTGTGACAACAATTTTTTTTGTTACGATATTGGATGTCGTAATCATGAAAGAACATTTCTGACAACTGTCAAATTTCACAAGACAGTTTTTATTTACAGTATTGCCAAATTGTAAAATCAGTATTTTTGATAGCTGTAAAATTGTGACAACTATTTTTTTTTGTTACGGTTTTGGATGTCGTAATCGTGAAAAAACATTTCTGACAACTGTCAAATTTTACAAGACAGTTTTTATTTACAGTATTAACGATGCCATCGGTTATCATTTTAAGTCAGTTATTTTTTCTGTTTTACTAATTATTGTTTACGGCTTTAGCAGCTGAACTGGCAAAATATTTTTAAGAGTTACCAAATATGACAGTTTTGAAATTGTAAAATGAATTGTTTTTAGTTTTGTAGCAATTGATATATTTACGATAGTTGTCTATTGAACAGTGCCTGTCAACTGTCAAAATGTAATGTTTTACGTACCGATGTTTGCTTTGAGTCCAAATTGGTCTGGCAATGTCGGTTGACCAAACAGTAATAAGAAACTATTTGATCTCAGCAAGTCAGAGTTAAAGATTCTTCTGACTGGTCACTGCCCTCTAAGATACCATTTTAAAAATTTGGTCGAATTTGATCAGGACAAACGTAACAGTTAAACAGATCAAAGCAATATTTTTATTATAAAAAAGTATGATGGTTCAGCAACTACAACTCAAGGCTGCTATCTCATTAATGTATTAAGAATCTCGAAATAGTATTTACTTTTCTATTTAGTAAATAGTCGACCTGTAGGACCTTGTAGGGAAATTAATTATTTTCTTTGTTTCAGGTAAGTCAACCAGAAACGACATCTTCCTCTATAGCCACGTATTTGATTAGTAAGTAAACAAAAACGAGTTTTATTAAGATCCTCATTTCCTACGCGAAAACATCAAAACGATACATCTTTTTCCTTTTTCTATTCAACATTTTACTCAGGTACATTTACTAAGGTAGAAATTCCAGAACAAAAAAAAAATTAATAAACGAGTCCTCGTTACGCTGGTGACTTTTGCCATCGTCCTCGACTGTTGTGTTAATAACGCTCGGTAGCGTATGAGTTTCCACAGTCCCAAGCAAAGTTGAAATGAAATCAACGAGAAATTTTCCGGTTTTGTTTCTTTTAGGGCTGCCCTGAATATGCTACGCGGGTTCGTAGAATTGATTTCTAAATGTATAGGGTCTTTATTAGCACGTTTGCGCTGGCTCTCCCACCATAACTGTAACGTAAGGGAACATGTTGAAATTACTTCTTTTTTTATTCTTGTTTCTTTCTATCGTTCGAGACTCGTATTTTCTTTATTAAAGTATGTCACTTCACGCTTTAAAGTTTTTATATATTATTACAACTACAAAATCAATTCCCTTAAAGTAAATAATGTACTGATTCGAACCTTCCTAACAGCATTGTTTTATATCTCCGTGGAACGCCCTTTTGTTGACGTCTCCTCTTTCTTACACTTTGAAGAAGGGCTAACCTTTTAACCTTAATTACGTTGTATGAGAACTAAAAGTCGAGTAAATACACAGTCCCAAAATAGAACTCTAAAACGGAGGGCTATTGTTTGAGCGCTCTTAACGACGTAAAAGAAGAACGTTCTCTAAAGCTACATCATCCCATCCATTTTCCAATTTTCGAGTTTCTACCGATCGGAACCGTGTTTGTAGAGGGTAATCGCGAATACGCATACGACCCTTTCGAATCTAACTATTTCTAAAGCCTAAATACACATGATGTCGATTTGTAAATATCTAGGAAATCTCGTACTTTGCGCCTGCACCGGCGCCTCCACAATTATAAATAACCGGGCCTATTTCTGCAGGAGGCGTCTGAAACTGTATATATAGGAAGCTGTTGTGGAATTAGGGAGGATGGTTTCGAAGGTATTAATAACGTAAATCCATCCGGTTTTGCAGGAACTCCCCAAGCGCCGGCGATGATATAAATTTTCGAACGAACAATCGCGAAATAGAAATGGCGCCTATGAGGGTCCTTCAACGCAGTTGTTACTGAAGGGAATCTTAATGGTAGTACGTGCTAAATTTGTTACGCGGATGATTTCAATTGTGTAGCCTTAATATTGTTTTTTTTCCATTTTTGCAATATCCCTCTTCATCTCGTCTCATTTTTCCTAAATTAGCAGAAAAGAAATCAAAATGTGATTGCAAAAAATGAACTTTGAACTACATTTGGCACTGCTACAAATTAGTTATGTACGATATCTTGGTAGTTTCCACTCTTTTGTAAAGATTTTTAAAAGAAATTATCCAGAAGCCAGCTCTAAATCATTCATGGTGCGTTCAAAATTTTTTTTTTTTGGTTGTAGACCAACAAATAGTCCTTAGCGAACTTTTGCGTCAAACAGCTTTGGAAACCTTCCTTTCAATATTTAAAACTGTTGCCTTCTTTTTCTAGTAATTTCATAAACTGTTTAATCAATCCTAATTTAATGTGTACAGGGGGTAGAATGACATTTTTATCTGAAGCTCTTCGTAAAACAGGGGAAAGTTGCCTACATCGTACCAGTTTTGTAATTTTCATTTTTTACATTTTTGAATCATTCCATTTTGAGTTAAACTTCATACAGTAACTTAGTACACCTTATAATCTAGTTGTATTAAAATAATTAGCCTCAAATAACTATTATAAGAACATATAAAATGGTTTTTACCAAACGTCTGCAAGTGGTACGATATAGGATACCAGTTTCCTAAATCGTACCACACAGTGTCCTAAATCGTACTGCTATTGTAACTATAATATTTTTAGGAAGGTTATCACAAGAAAAAGTTTTTTTTGTACTTTTTATATAAACTGTATTTAATTACACAGAAATTGTTAAACACTGCACCACGTCTTCAATTGAATGTTTTTCACAAAGTTTGCAAAACCAATCCTCTTACGACACCTCAACAACCACACCACAATGATTCGGGGTAGAGGGCAGGCATAGTGTTGAGTTCATCTTGAGCTCTCTTTTCACATTTATAACTTTCTTTGACATTTTGTCTTCAGATTTGGTTTAACTTTGGCCATTTTCATTTTCAGTTCCTTTACTTTATCCTGTGTAGTTTGCAAGTCTTTAGCCATCTTCATCTGTTCTTTGTAGGGACTGCTGGTGAGTATTTTCGCTTTTTGTACTCCTGAACTAGTTTTGTTCTTTGATCTTCTAACTTTGGTTGGGCAAATAGTTGAAATCTTCTCAATGGAAATTTTTAAAGTTAACTTCGTCGACTTTAGAGAAGGTCTGTCTGCTTCATCTGGACTTGGGATGTTTGCCCAAACAATATCCAAAGAACCATTAGGCTCATTAGATGTTCATGTATTTGCATTTTGTGCAATTTGTGAAGGCTTTCGAACCATATCTACAGGCGTAGCAGTATTATCAGTGTTGTCAGAAGTAAGGTCTTCAGCAGGGTAAAAGTCACATTCGTTTAAAACGGAGCGATCCACCGGCCAAATCTCACGCGCTTTGAAACCATTCATCGCATTCTCGATGGTAGCTGCTTTCCCATATGCTTCTGCTGCAATACCAAACACTTGATATTGAGTCACACACAGCCCACGTTTATACACAGCCATTTTTGAATAGCTTAAAGAATGTTCGGTCCAAGGGTTGGATACGGTGCGTTGTATGCCGAAGAAGTTGCAGTAATATTATTCCATGAGTTCTGGATAACTCCAAAGTTTTAAAGTTTTTTGAATGAGTCGTGTGTTCATCTAGAACCAATAGCACTTTTTTTTGGGAGGGTTGGTCTAACTGTGCCAATAAAGTGTTTCAACCACATGACAAACAAATCAGTGGTCATATAGCCAGTTTCAGAAACTGTGACGATACTGCCTAGTGGAGCACCAATTTTAAGTTGGTCTGTCATCAACTTCCGTTTTTTACCCCTCTCTCAGCACTTGACTTGACATAGCACCATTCTGTTTCTTACCTTTTCTTGCTAGAACTTTCTGGCATTTTGTTTGTACTGTGCTCATGCCGAATTCATCTGCATTATATGTATATTCCAGTATAATCAATTTTGTTTTCATCGACAATTTTTTTCCAGTATGTATATCAACGAACTCAAATACTTACGTCCAGTGCATGTCATCCTCTGTCCAAGTTCCATATTTTCTTTTTGCCATCTAAACATAAAATTGAATTAGATTTTTTTTATTAGACCACGTGTACTTAGTTCTAGGCTATTTAATTATTTTTTTATTGGCAAAGATTGAAATACATATGTATATGGAACTCGACGTATTGGTACGATTTAGGAAACATGATGAGGTACGATATAGGCAACTCGTTACTTTTCACTAAACTTAATATTTTCTAACCTAAAAAGTCGAAGTCATTTTTAAACAGTAAATTAGACACTAATAGCATATGTACGTACCTTTGATATTACTTTATACATATCTTAACAAGTGGTAAAATCCACCTCAGTAAATCCCAAAACAGGAGTTCCGAAGCTGTGAATCACAAATTTGTTTATAAAAACTGAACGCCAACTTGCAGCGCGACTAAACTTCTACAACTCACTCAAGAACAATAGCAGTTGCACCAGACGCTGCCAGAGCGCTGGCAACATACTCTATAACCATAAAACTCCAGTTGTACGATTTAGGAAGCGGTACAATATAGGCTACTCTCCCCTAGATTGTATCTATGCCCAAATCTTTGGAAAAGTAGGGGTCTTCATAGTTAAAATTTTTTTTGGATTGTTTGATGACTACGGTTTAATTAATAATTTATCCCTAGCTTATTAGTGCTTGTACCACGACGAAATTTTTAACAGAAGCTCTTAGTAAGACATAGATTGTGTATACGCCCGAAAATTAGGAAAAAGTAGGGGTCCTCATAGTTAAAAAAAAATTAGATTTTTTTTAGGACTACGGTTTCGTTAATCCTTTACTCCTAGCTTATCGGTGTTTGTGCCAGAATGAAACTTTTATCAAAAGCTCTTAATAAGGCATAGATTGTGTATATGCCCGAAAATTTTTGAAAAGTAGGGGTGTTCATAGTTAAAAAAGAAAATTAGATTTTTTTAGGACTACGGTTTTGTTAATCATTTACTCCTTGCTTATTGGTATTTGTGCCACAATGAAACATTTATCAAAAGCTCTTAGTAAGACATAGATTGTGTACACGCCCGAAAATTTGGAAAAAGTAGGGGTGCTCATAGTTAAAAAAAAATAGATTTTTTTTAGGACTACTGTTTCGTTAATCATTTACTCCTAGCTTATTGGTGTTTGTGCCAGAATGAAACTTTTATCAAAAGCTCTTAGTAAGACATAGATTGTGTATACGCCCGAAAATTTTGAAAAAGTAGAGGTGTTCATAGTTAAAAAAAAAATTAGATTTTGTTAGGACTACTGTTTCGTTAATCCTTTACTCTTAGCTTATCGGTGTTTGTGCCAGAATGAAACTTTTATCAAAAGCTCTTAGTAAGACATAGATTGTGTATACGGCCGAAAGTTTGGAAAAAGTAGGGGTGTTCATAATTTTAAAAAAGTTAGATTTTTTTAGGACTACGGTTTCGTTAATCATTTACTCCTAGCTTATTGGTGTTTGTGCCACAATGAAACTTTTACCAAAAGCTCTTAGTAAGACATAGATTGTGTATACGCCCGAAGATTTGGAAAAAGTAGAGGTCCTCATAGTTAAAAAAAAATTAGATTTTTTTTAGGACTACGGTTTCGTTAATCCTTTACTCCTAGCTTATCGGTGTTTGTGCCAGAATGAAACTTTTATCAAAAGCTCTTAATAAGGCATAGATTGTGTATATGCCCGAAAATTTTGAAAAAGTAGGGGTGTTCATAGTTAAAAAAGAAAATTAGATTTATTTAGGACTACGGTTTTGTTAATCATTTACTCCTTGCTTATTGGTATTTGTGCCACAATGAAACATTTATCAAAAGCTCTTAGTAAGACATAGATTGTGTATACGCCCGAAAATTTGGAAAAAAAAGTAGGAGTGCTCATAGTTAAAAAAAATTAGATTTTTTTAGGACTACGGTTTTGTTAATCATTTACTCGTAGCTTATTGGTGTTTGTGCCGCAATGACACTTTTACAAAAAGCTCTTAGTAAGACATAGATTGTGTACACAACCGAAGATTTGGAAAAAGTGGGGGTCCTCATAGTTAAAAAAAAATAGATTTTTTTAGGACTACTGTTTCGTTAATCATTTACTCGTAGCTTATTGGTGTTTGTGCCGCAATGACACTTTTACCAAAAGCTCTTAGTAAGACATAGATTGTGTATACAACCGAAGATTTGGAAAAAGTGGGGGTCCTCATAGTTAAAAAAAAAATAGATTTTTTTAGGACTACTGTTTCGTTAATCATTTACTTCTAGCTTATTGGTGTTTGTGCCAGAATGAAACTTTTATCAAAAGCTCTTAGTAAGACATAGATTGTGTATACGCCCGAAAATTTTGAAAAAATAGAGGTGTTCATAGTTAAAAAAAAAATTAGATTTTGTTAGGACTACTGTTTCGTTAATCATTTACTCCTAGCTTATTGGTGTTTGTGCCACAATGAAACTTTGACCAAAAGCTCTTACTAAAACATGGATTGTGTATACGCCCGAAAATGTTGAAAAAGTAGGGGTGTTTATAGTTAAAAAAAAAATTAGATTTTTTTAGGACTACGGATTTGTTAATCATTTACTCCTAGCTTATTGGTGTTTGTGCCAGAATGAAACTTTGACCAAAAGCTCTTAGTAAGACATAGATTGTGTATACAACCGAAAATTTGGAAAAAGTAGGGGTCCTCATAGTTAAAAAAAAATTAGATTTTTTTTAGGACTACGGTTTCGTTAATCATTTACTCCTAGCTTATTGGTGTTTGTGCCACAATGAAACTTTGAACAAAAGCTCTTAGTAAGACATAGATTGTGTATACGACCGAAAATTTGGAAAAATTAGGGGTCTTGATACTCAAACAAACTTTTTGATATGTTGATGACTACAGTTAAATTAATCATGTCATCTATATCTTACTAACAGCTTCTGGTAAAAATTCCTTCGTGGTGCAAGCTCTAAGAGCTCTAAAAGATTCCATTCTATTAATCGAGATCCCAAAATTTGTGATTTTCGTTTGGTTAAACCCAAATCCCTCTATTAAATCATTGAGATCTGATTGAGTAATGAGATGTGATTCGTTAGTAGGAACATACATCAGATTGCTTGTAAATGATACATTCAAAACATCGTTTATATCTTCCTCATCAGTGGCTCATCAGTGAGTTGCAAACTCACAATCAGTTCTATTCAACGGTTTGGTTACAGATGGAGTGTCTGGTTACGTTACTTTGTGTTTATTCCTTTTTGAACACCCTTCAATTTTTACAAGGCGGAAGATTTTTAATTTTGAAGCTAAAATATTGTTCATAACATCTTTGAATTAATTCATTTAAAGGCTTCTTGCATGGTTTTCCATTCCTGAACAATGACAATTTAACGACATTTCATTATTTTCTTGCCAGACATGGTCAACAACTAAACAACGAATCTACGTGTATCGATTCTAGAAGATTCAATTTTACTGTAATCCGCGTTGATTAATTTGTTAGAATTCTCTACTTCTCTCTGGAATCCGTGACGTTGTATCCTTTGTAGTTTCCGCCACGTTTTACGGAATAGCAGGAAAATATTAAAAATTTCGGCGTGTCAGCTTGTGTTTGTTGTCCATACATTTCGTAGGTCCGTGTATATCCAAGTTTCCTCGTGGCATTTTCGGGTCAATACTGGTGCGCCTGCTCTCAGTATCCCCTTCATTGGGTCACAAATATCAGCCCGTTGTATTCCGGGAGGTCGACTAACCGATTATGTACGAAAATCACCTCCTATCAGCGTTTGAATAGCGTTCGAGTTGCATGAGCACTATAACTCATTCACGTCCATAGAGCACGAAGACCATTACCATCAGATGAGTATTTAAATTGATAATCCAAGCGAAATCTACTATGTATAGAGAAAGAGAGAAAAGCAAATAGACCGTGTATGTATTTTTTTTATATTGGTCTCTTACAGTTAGAGAAAATGATATTCTTGCGTAAGACACTAAGGCGAGACGTAACAATTTATTATTTCTGCTCTGTTTCTCACGCATCTCAGACAGACAGCGCCTTTTCGTTCGGCTTTTGTTTATTCTCTTTGTCCTGTCGTCGTAACGTGAAAACTAAAGAAGAGAAAAGCGTCAACAAAGTCCCGCTGTTTCCAGTGAAAATAATTAATTTAACTTCAATGACTGGTCTTCAAAGATTACCCCCGTTTCAAATGAAACGTCTGTCGCACAGTTGAATATTAAAGTTACGATGTCTGTACCGGACAGACACTTTCTCTTTTGATAATTTTGAGGAAGATAGCTGTGGCTGCGGGTATCCCATTCTCTCTCCAACGTTGTCCTAAATTGATGTTGCGATGTGGAATAACTTTTTCTAATTTTTCCCTCTAACTCCGTTCCACTTCCATTGAAGATGAACACCGATCAGGAAGGCCAGTTTCTGTGTTCGATCCCGTAAATGTTGATGCAATTCATGAGATGATTTTGTCACGTCCATCGTATAATTCACGTAGATTTGGACATCTCCAATGTCTGAATGTTGATCAGAAACGTGCAGGGCTGAAAGCATCACGTTTGATTTGGCCTCGGCTTGAAAATGATGCAGACTTCTTAAGCCGTATTGTTACTATGGATGAAACTTGGCTACATTTCTACGACTCAGAAATGAACCAACAATCGATGGAATGGAGACACTCTAGTTCCACAAGACCTAAGAAGTTTCGTGTTCAAAAATCTGCTGGAAAACTTCTTGCTTCAATTTTTTGGGATTGCCCCTATCCAGAAAATCAATGATTGATTTTCTGGACAATTTGTCCCACCCCTGGATTACTCCACGGCAATCCCAAAAAATTGAAGCAAGAACTTTTCCAGCAGATTTTTGAACACACTGTGTGTTCAAAAATCTGTTATTTTCCGACAATAACTGGGCCAGTTATTGTCCCGGACAATAATTGGGAATTACCAGAAAAAATTGTGGAGAGAAGACGCAGAAAGTTGTCCAAAAGTGTTTTGTTTTTGCAAGACAATGCCCCTGCACACAAATCATCATCATGTTGTCATGCAAACGAACACCTCCCTTATTCACCAGATCTAGTTCCGTCCGATTATCATGTCTTTCCTCGACAGAAAAAAAGAGTTTAAAAGATCGTAAATTTTCTTCCAACGAAGAGGTGATAGAAGCTGTAAAATATTTTGGCTTTCGAATTTTGTTTGCTTCTATAGTAGGCTAAGAGTTTTTCAATACGTCCTCGTATATCAATGATCACCAGGAAATATTTTCGAAAAAGACACCAACATGACAACTAGAATCGAAATACCCACGTGGAAAGTATCAGACGAAATCCAATAAGTCGTGTGACGCCAGTCATGAATGACACGGACAGGGCATCAAAAGCTTGTAGGCATGTCGATCTAGAAAACTACCGGCGTAGAATGTCAGAGAACTTATTTGCGGAGAAACCCACGGGGGATGGAAGGGCTACGACTTGTTGTGTACAGTGATCGTTGAAAGCGTGTACAACGGGATAACAGGAACCCGTTGGACATCCGTTTCGGAGTTATTGAATAGATGCCGAACGGTAAACATCTGCAACACTATCAATCGTTACTTTCATATCCTTCCGAGTGAATTGGAAAAAAGAACGACGAACTGGGAAACGTAGTACCTACGTATAACTTGCTGCACATTTCGAAGTTATCTGAAATGGTGATATTCTTTCGTTCTTTCTCAGCTTTTTCTCACAATCGTTCAACTGGAAGTTTTGTTTTTTTTTTCTCTTGTCGATGGCGTTACTTATCTGAGAATTATATCAAGACTTTGTGTATCTGTGATTCTGGATCTCTATTGCTTCCTTTAAGAGTTTGGGAAAGTACGTTGAACTTCAGCTACTCAGCTTGACTTAGTAAGGTGCCAGTATGGGAAGTGCATCACAAAAAAACTTTTTTGATCTTATGGGTTAAGACAGGAATGAAGGTATGATTGTAGTTTAACTAAAATTGCAATAATAAGTGCTTTAATATTTATTGATCATATTTTGGGTGAAGCTACCAATGAAAGCAAACACAATCGCCATCTAGAGTCGACATTTTCAACAACAACGAAACCAACTCCCTCATACAATCATAATTACTGGCAGGATTCCAGCACACCATCCGCCTTTATACCCTCCTTACTGGGAATTTAAATTCGGAAAGTTGGGAAAACTTATCAGACATTTACCATAGGACGGCCGCGAAGTGACAAAACTTTTTAAGTACACTCCGGAATTGAAGCGGATTCACTTCGAGAACCTTCATAATAGATAATATTAATCTTGGCTGCTTTACTCGTTGTAGGTAAATCGTCCTAAAATTCGGATGATAAAAATGCAAATGTTGAACAACCGCAGGATCTTAACGGTAGAGGTCGCTATACCATAGATAAAATCCGTATTCGAAATAGGCCGTCGTAATAAGGGAACGCTTACAACACCTGACCGCTTCGAAATAATAAAAGTAAATGCTGTTTAATTTGCTACTCGCTGTTACCGTGGAAAGTTACAATTTGCATTTAATTTCGATGGGAGGACCCGGCGAAATTAAATCCGAACCGTGTTCGAGTGTTGATTGTGGCGCCATCTTGACGAGCGTTTACGGAAGGTTAAGTGCATGCGAATAGGGTTTGTTTAAACGATAATACATAGTGCGGTTTGTTTGATATTTTGGTTAAACTGGTGATGTATAAAAATGTTTTTACGATAGTTTGAAAACATTAAATCGAATAAATGTTATGCCCTTTACGTAATACATAAACATGAAATTTAATAATAGCGTTATGATTAGGTATTCGATGTGAACTACCTCAGACCTTACTGACTAGCAGATGTCCAAAATTTAAAAAAGGGCAATAAAATCAACAAGCTATGGAGCTGTATACAAACCTAAGAACAATGTACAGATTCATGCCACTCCTCGGGCGAAAACCTTTGAAGGCAATGGCCAAAAGGGTGGCCTACTAGAGGAATCTTTATGCAAATTGTAGACGTTTAAGTTTCCAAAATTGGGACCCGCCCCTAAAGATGAGGTGTTAACAATAACGAAGTCTAGAAAGAACAAAACGCATGTGGAGAAGACAATATTATGAATGACACCTGAAAATTACTTTCTTTTTGACTTATTCATTATTGAATGAGACATCGTCAATACTATTTTGAAGTCTGGACGTTTCCAACTTATTTTGAAGGGCTGCAAGGGTTATTCCTATAAATTTTTCGTCCCATTAGCATTCTCTCCAACATTCCCAAAAGCCTTAAAGCATTTATGATTGGAAATTCGTAGGTATTTAGAGATCCCCCCTGTTCATGTCGATGTCTGGGGGAAAAATATTGTCTATAATCATTTCTGATTGGTAAGTGTGGTTGTGGGGGTTGATTCGAGGTTTCCACAAGTCGTGCCAAATCCTCAAAGTTTTTTTTGAACTCAAATTATTGACTTTAAAAATTTTGCAGAGCATGTTTGTGCAAATAAATTCTGTTGCCTTCTGATCTTAATCCTGTGTTGACTTCATTGGGCGTTAAATCTAAGGACACTCATATAGCAGAAAAAATGGAAGAAAATGAGTTGATAACTCATTAAATCTCACCGATATTGGAATATACATTGGTGAAAGATCTAAAAACCAGTCTAAACAAACATAAATTGGCACCGTGGTAGGACAAGATTAAATTGCTGAACACCGAAGATCTCTCATTTTGGAAGATAAATTTTAAAGAATAACAAACAACAAAAAATCAATGAACAGTAGTCGATTGCCTTTGACCTTAATGGCAGCCTTCAAAGTCTTGGAATAAGCATCGACCGCAGTACGCAGATAGTTGCCTCATTCACGTACAAGGGCGTTCTTCAGAAATTTTTCTACGAGGAAGAGTGTTGACCTTGTGCTGCAAGTACCCTCGAATGGCTTCAGATCTTAACACCATCTTGGAAGATCCATTAAGAAAAGTTGACAGTCTCGGAGAAGAACACCGTAATTTAAAATGCTTTTCAAGTAGCATTTCCTGTTGCTCGACAAAAAAAAACAGGGATGGTTTGCTTGATCGATTGAGGATGGAAAGTCCGGTGAGTGATGCTACCTTTACCCCTGTAACTTTGGGAACTGAATTCAGTCTGCACTGTAAGATCGTCCTGGTCACGGTGTCTTGGCATTACGGATACAATTCTTATAGAACAAAATTAAAAATTATGAGAAATAGGTGCCCTGCAATTGTTCAGAATATTGACAGAGTTGCTGTACGAGGGTCGTTAGAAAAATCTATCTAACCATTAAAACAAAAATTGATACAAATGACTCAGAAAGTTGAAGCCATAGTTCTTGGGAGAGCGTCGTGTGAAAATGGTGATAATTAGCAAGATATTAGGAATATCTAAACTAGCGTAATAAACCTTTTACTTGACAATTTAAACATGAATAAGGAGTAAGCCAGGTGGGTTCTACGGTTGTTGACACACAAGCAGAAATTGCGCAGCAAATATTGCAAAGACTTCAACTTTAGGGAGGAATTTTGACTTTTTGGCACAAATTGTGATAGGAGACGTGATTTGGGTGCATTATTGGGATCCAGAAGTTAAACCAGAATCAGTGCAATGGGTACGTAGAGGGTCTCTATCGCCGAAAAAAAAAACGAGGACCGAACCATCTGCTGGAAAAATGATGGCCATGATCATTAGACTTTCTTGAATTGAAATTGCTTGAGCAACAGATACCCTGTGTAATGAAAGAAGAACTAGTTTAAACTCTATTTCAACTGAGTTTGTATGCTATGAACAAAATTGTTTAGAGATCTAATCCAATTCGAAGCAAACACTTATAGAAATATCTTTTGTATGTGTACGGTTTCGTTAGATATGAAGAAAATAAATAAGAATATACTATCCCAATCGTTGTTTCCAATCCTAAATAATGGTCGCACCCTCCTTTTCCCAAGCTTCCAGAATTTTCCACGCTTCGTTCCCTATATACAATATTTTTCGGCCACCAAGACAAGTAAATAAAAGATTTTTTTTCGCGGTTAGAGGGACAGACATATAAATAAAATTTACGCAATTCGTGTTTACAACCACTGTAGATAAAGTGCGATTCTTCAGCTTCACCTAACGTTTCTCATAAATGATTTATACACCGCCAAATAAAAAACCTCAAACGTAAAAGATTTAGTATCTAAATACGAAGAGGAAAAAAACATGGTGTAAGGTTACTTTTATTACATACGTTTGCTTGAGGAATACATAAATTGTATAAATGGTGCACGCCAAAACTGGTACGAAACGTTGTCTGAGCTAAAATCAATTAAAGAGAGAAACTTTTATCCAGCATTGCTTTCATATTCTGAAATCATTCTTAAAATATGAAAATCGCAAATTCATCCAGATGGAATGAAGAATTTTATATCTGCCACATCCATTTCGACCAGATGTTGCTTGAACTTATAAAGTGCCGCTGCAACCCGATGCAAAAGTTGCAACGTCAACACCGTACACGTTATTGATTTGAAAATATTTTCCCTTCGCTGAGTTCACCGATCGTTTCTACAAGAGCCCTTTCTCGTTTAGAAATACAAGCCGAAAGACCTCCAGCAAACGTTTCAAGTTTATATATAAAACCGCTGGATGTATTCTTTGGTGGAACATCAAAGCTGCAAGTTTAGACGTGTTGATGTTGGTTCGATTTAGTCCGTTAAAGTGGTTCTCCGGTCGTATTACCCCAATATATCGACGTAACTAAACGAGAAATTCGAAAACTAGCTGGTGTATTAGCTGATTAAAGATTAAAAAAAAGGAGATGATTAGAGATTGCGTGGAAAGCGATGTCGGGATAGTGTTTAGATTAAACTGTATAATGGATGTACTTTATTCTGTATTTTATATAATTAGAGAGTAGCAATAAGAGCGTGAGAATTTAGAAGTGTTGGGTGGAAGTTTTAGTATGAAGGCTCTGGCAACGTTGTTCTTTCCCATTGCGGACAAATGTTAATTGCAGGTTATGGTAAATGTTTATTACGTGGGAAAAGGTAGATGAGCCGAATAAAAAGTTTTTCATAAACCAAACTTTTGACTATTGGCTCTTGGGTGGTAGTACAGATGTCTGCAAAAAAATTGGGACAACTTTTAGGAATATTAATTAATTAATCACCTCTTCGCTAGAAGAAAATTTACGATCTTTTAAATTTTTTTTCAGTTGAGGAAAGACATGGTAGTTGGACGCAGCTAATTCTGGTGAATAAGGGGGTTGGTCGAGTAATTCTAACCCTAAATCATAAATTGTTTGTATGCCAACATACCATTTGTGTGCAAGGATATAGTCCTGCAAAAACAAACCACCACAACGTCTTCTCTCCATAATTTTTTCTCGTAGTGTGGTCAGTAACGTCGAATAATAAGTCCCAGTTATTGTTCCACATTTATCCCTTAAAATAAGTGAATTTTCCAAATCTCATGCACTGCAGATGAATCCGGACAAATTAGTCGTACTCTTGTTTGGCCGTCCGAAGGACATGGAGAATGTCAGATATACTAAGGGACATCTATGTAGACTTATGAATATGGTATACTTCAAATTAAAAACTTTATATCCTTATCGTTCCTTTCTTGACATCGAGACCAAGGGTTTACTTTGGAATTCTCCAACACACGAATTGGAAAGAAAGGGACATTCAATCACGTAAAATTGGTCCGGTCTGGAAATGTCTGATGAACTGTTTCGATAAGTTTGGGCTTGAAAACAGACAAAACGTCACAGCTTCAACAATAAAAATGAGCAAGGCATTTTCTTACAACAGCTTATTGAAACAAACCAATTAAAGTGAGAGTGTGCAAAGTAGGATTTATATCTTTACATGGTGTTACAAAAGGTCAAATTCGACGTTTGCGCGATCTTTGGTTAGGAGGACAAATCCCATGTGATAAGAGAGGAAGAAATCCAAAAGGTAGTAGTAGTAGTAGTAACAGTAGGTGATTGTTCTTTGAGGTAATGTTGATCAGGATATGTCAAGAAATTTACACCCATATTGAAGCCTTTCCGCGAAAAAGTACACATTATTCAGGAAAGAAAATCGAGTATCTAGATGCTAGGCTAGACATAAAGTTAATGCATTCTATGTTTATAAGGGAAAATCCTAACATACCAGTCAAATATGAATTTTACTTAAAATAGTTTAAAGAAAATTTCTGTCTACGATTTGGGCGTCCTCAGGTGCGCACTTGTATCAAGTGCGAAGAGTTCTCAGTAAAAACTAAAAGTCCCTTTCTAGGAGAAGCCGCCAAACGTACAGCAGTTGCTGAATAAATGGTACACAAAAGACGTGCAAAGAAATTTTATTTAAAAATGCACCAAATTACCGATATTTGCAAAAGGGAAAGCACATCCCTGTCCAGAATGTTTTTATTTAAGACAGCTATGGTTGTATTGTTTTGGTATACACGATTTAAAAACAGCAAATTTATCTGATGGTTGCCATGGGCAAAACAAAAACAAGACATTAATACGTTTTTGTCAGTGTCAATGTTCATAAATGCCAGTCGATTGGATAAAATTGTACAAACAAAATTTTCCCATCAGAGGGCATTAGTTTCTTCCTAATACCGGTCGATTTGACCATTAAAATCTGAGGAAATATTTTCTACCATCCAGAAGAATATCAAGACATTATTAAGATTGCAAGTCCAAAATTCGATGTTGAGACATTTAGATCTGAAGACGTTTTAGATTTCGCTTCATGGTGGACTCGATTTTACGAAAGGTCTTGTCTCTCCACAGAACCACAGTACCAAAATCCATGAAAAGAACTTTTTCAACGACAGAATTTATGGCTTTTGAGTATAATTCTTGGAATTCATTGATGGACTTTCTGTGCACTCTTTCAATCTCCTCAAACCTCGAACTCTTCTATACTATACCTTTTATCTGATGGTTGCACTGGGCAAAACAAAAACAACACATGAATACGTTTTTGTCTTGCTCTTGTAGATACCGGTCGATTTAATAAAATTGTACACTATTTTCCCATCAGAGGGCATTCTTTTCTTCCTAATGACCGCAGCTTTGGCACCATTAAAAAGAAGCTGAGGAAATATGATCGTATCTACCTGCCAGAAGAATATAAAGACATTATTAAGATTGCAAGTCCAAAATTCGATGTTGAGACATTTAGATTTGAAGACGTTTTAGATTTTGCTTCATGGTAAACTCGATTTTACGAAAGGTCTTGTCTCTGCACAGAACCACAGTACCAAAATCCATGAAAAGAACTTTTTCAACGACAGAATTTATGGCTTTTGAGTATAATTCTTGGAATTCATTGATGGACTTTCTGTGCACTCTTTCAATCTCCTCAAACCTCGAACTCTTCTATACTATACCTTTTATCTGATGGTTGCACTGGGCAAAACAAAAACAACACATGAATACGTTTTTGTCTTACTCTTGTAGATACAGGTCGATTTAATAAAATTGTACACTATTTTCCCATCAGAGGGCATTCTTTTCTTCCTAATGACCGCAGCTTTGGCACCATTAAAAAGAAGCTGAGGAAATATGATCGTATCTACCTGCCAGAAGAATATAAAGACATTATTAAGATTGCAAGTCCAAAATTCGATGTTGAGACATTTAGATCTGAAGACGTTTTAGATTTTGCTTCATGGTGGACTCTATTTTACGAAAGGTCTTGTCTCTCCACAGAACCACAGTACCAAAATCCACGAAAAGAACTTTTTCAACGACAGAATTTATGGCTTTTGAGTATAATTCTTGGAATTCATTGATGGACTTTCTGTGCACTCTTTCAATCTCCTCAAACCTCGAACTCTTCTATACTATACCTTTTATCTGATGGTTGCACTGGGCAAAACAAAAACAACACATTAATACGTTTTTGTCTTACTCTTGTAGATACCGGTCGATTTAATAAAATTGTACACTATTTTCCCATCAGAGGGCATTCTTTTCTTCCTAATGACCGCAGCTTTGGCACCATTAAAAAGAAGCTGAGGAAATATGATCGTATCTACATGCCAGAAGAATATAAAGACATTATTAAGATTACAAGTCCAAAATTCGATGTTGAGACATTTAGATCTGAAGACGTTTTAGATTTTGCTTCATGATGGACTCGATTTTACGAAAGGTCTTGTCTCTCCACAGAACCACAGTACCAAAATCCATGACAAGAACTTTTTCAACGACAGAATTTATGGCTTTTGAGTATAATTTTTGGAATTCATTCAATCTCCTCAAACCTCGAACTCTTCTCCAGGTCAGTTTACCAACTGCAAAAACGTATGCTGAATTAAAAGTACCTCTTCAAAAGACAAAGCGTACCAACTTTGCACAGCTTTACACATTTATTTGTTCGTTGCATTTGAATATAAGGAAATTTTATCAGCATATACTGGAATGGCCAATCGTTGAATAAGAGGAAGAAGTGGAAGATGAACTTTTTTAGTTGTTTTATTTTTTTCAG
>JALQSN010000730.1:0-25000 GCA_023690525.1 Holotrichia oblita | reverse complement strand
CATCAGTCTTTAGATACTTTCTGAAGAAATTGACAGCATGCTCAGCCACACGTGTAACCTTATTTGCCGTACAATACCCGGAACTCTTCAACGCAATAAGCAACAGTCGTGAAAACCTACGCTCAATTATCAAAGTGTTGTAATTGTGGAATATATTACATGGAAAGACAGTTCTTAAGTATATACCAGCGCTATTATCAATATTGGATCTAAATCTGAATTTACAATAAATGTGACTTCCCTAGAGATATCAAATTATATAAAATTATTTCAATCATAATTTCAAGAATACTTTGCTTCCCATTTACGTCTATAACATCTGCAATGATGCATAGCTTTCATTAATGATTTTGATAGAAATGATCATCATTTAAAATGTAAATGTTGAGTAAATGCTTGAAAAGAAAGATTGTGTATTATAGCTAAATTTGTTTTCATTAATTCAAGCAGCACTTGCAGCTAACATGAGTATATTTCTGTTCGTAATCTTCTAAAGTACTCTAACTCTTGTTATATTGTTGTATTAGAAATACATATTTTATAACAACTATTTAAGAAAAAGCAGCCCTTGATTCGCAACGGATTTGGGTATAATACGGTTATAGGTGTCTGAAATTTAGAAATCGACTCTAGTTTACATACATTAGTTAGGTATATGATAAAATTCTGATGTATAAAATTTTACTAATGAAAAGGAAAAGCAATGTTTAGTGAGAAAACTTATTGTTAGTGAAAAATATGTGTCTAAACCCAACGTTACTGTAAACCATTCGTAATGTGCTGTGATTCTGTTTTCTGATTTTGAGCAAGTTTAATTTAACTACTTTTAATTTGTTACTGTTTTTTTTTGTATTGTATATATTTACCTTACTATGACGCCTTCGAAATACAGAAGATCTCATAACACAGACCCAAATCGTGGAAGCCTTCGATGTCACTTAACATGTATTTATTTCTGTAAGTCATTAGAGCTTGTGGCGGGACTTATTTTACTTCCAATTTTTTATTTCTGTTTACCGATATTCTTCAAACATTGATTGCAATAAATTTTTTGTTATTTGAAACGACGAGTATTAGAGTTGATGATCTATAAATATGTCCTTTAATTTTATCTCCATTTTGTCCAAATCCTAGCCCTTCCAGTTTTAACTATGGTCTTAACAGCAGTAATTAATTAATAACGTTTCCTGAGCAACACCTGATCTGCTTGAAGTTCATTATAAACTAGCAACTTAAAACTCAATAAACTGTTAAAATTGTTTGCGTTGTGCTTGTTCAGGAGTAAAAACCCCAAGGTCAATTAATTTGTTTTTGATTATCAATACGTAGAAAATAATAAATACTGTATGACTATCAATTTCCTTTTCAAGTTGTCAATAGATACATACGTCAATAATGGGCTACAAATAGTGTACACATCCATCTAAGCCAGCAGGTGTAGATTATACAAGATCATCGCGTATTTAGCGTTCTTCAAAGTGCTCTTGCATTACCTAAGAGGCGCATTTCAAGGTCGACTTTTACCCGTCATCTCGCGATATTGAGGTCGACACCATCCTCGCCTTGTATAAGTGCGTTTCACTCAATTTCGTCCACCGGTACACATATGTACGTGTGTATGTATGTAGTTACGATAACGCGTTTTTCATTGCAAGAGCAACAAGGAAACCGATAATTATATTAGACGCAGTGAACGGGTTTTCTTATGTATGCATGTATGTTTTGAGTCGTGTGCCATTCGACATGGCATTAAAATGTCTCTCTATAGCTATCTATCTAGTATTTACTTGCCTGCCTACTTGATTTTTTGCACGATGCGTATTTTTGTTTCCAGCTAGGTACACCCGAACGTTGTTGTGTACCGTATATTTTTTTCTTTCATATCTCGGCGTCCCTCCATTTACTACTACCTCAAGCATATGCATACACGCACGTTACAGGTCGCTCTTGTTTCGTGTTAAAGGGGTGGGGGTTAGTTAGAAAGCCACCAGTTTTGACAAACAGCACATTATATCCTGCCACCCGCCACCCGTCTGCATTATAAATACTCCAATACGGTATGGAATTGTCAACAGTCGGTGCTCAAACAAATCAGCAAGCACATGATGAAGTTCGAAGTGAGTGAAATTTGGCAAAACGCCGACAACCCTTATGTTAATTGCAAGTTTAATTATTGTTGATTTTATTCTTCTAGATTTGTCTCCTAGCTTTAGTGGGATTGGCGTTAGCCAAGGAAGCCAAAGAAAAACCTTTAGAGGAAAAGAAACAAGATAAGAGAGGTCTTATTGGATTAGGGTATGGTGGATATGGTGGGCATGGCGACTTTGGTGGAATAGGAGGAGGAATCGGTGATCTCGGCGGACATGGGGGTGCCGTTATTGTAGATGGCGGTCATGGACTAGGCGGAGGATTGGGAGGCGGATATAGTGGTGGTTTTGGCGGTGGATATGGTGGTAGTTTGGGCGGTGGATATGGTGGTGGTTTGGGCGGTGGATATGGCGGTGAAGTTGTCGATGGACATATCAAACATATTACACTACATAAAACAATTCACGTACCACATCCAGTACCTGTTCCAGTACCAGTAGAAAAGAAAATCGCAGTTCCAGTGCCGTATCCAGTTAAGGTACCTGTTGATAAACCATATCCAGTTCATGTGCCAAAACCATACCCAGTGCATGTAGATAAGCCTTATCCAGTACCAGTCGAAAAAGTTATTAAAGTACCAGTGCACGTACCAGTAAAGATACCAGTCCCAGTAAAAGTACCAATTCATATACCGAAACCAATTCCGTATCCCGTACATAAACCTATCCCAGTTCCAGTTAAGGAAACCGTTATAGTCAAGAAACCTGTACTAGTTCACGTCAAAGGACATGAAGAGTACGGCGGTTTTGACGGAGGTTTCGATGGAGGCATCGGTCTAGGAGGTGGTTATGGTGGTCACATAGATTTTGGTGGAATTGGTGATATCGGAGGATATGGTGGCTACCATCACTGATAGGACATCGGCTGTTATATTTTTTATGTTTTTTATTTGTTTACATCAAGTCAGTCAGTATTTTTGTATCTCATTTTACTTCACCTATATCTCTTCTTTCTTGTAAATAAATATACAAATATATTTATATTAAATATAAAACACGTAAGTTATAAATTTTTGTTTTTTATTATTTTATTCTGGGAATGAATACCTCTACATAATATCTTCGGTAAACATCTATATTATGAAGTGATAGTATTATTAGAATATATTTTGCTAAAATTTTCTCTAAACTTGAATCAAGAGCTCGCCAAATATATAAAGATAAAAACAGATTTGGAAAATAAAATAGAGTGTTTATTCTCTAAGACATAGACTAAATGGACTTTTATAAAAAGTAAGTGCTCTTAATACACATCTGTATATATTAAAATTTATAAATTTATTTCTACAAGAATTTTGTAGTTATAAAATTCTCGTTAGGATATAGGAAAATAGTAAAAGTTTTTAGCAAATTGTTTTCAGAAATTTGGAGAATAGGACATAAATTACCAGAGGAGTGTAGATTTACGCGATCGTTCTCCACAGCATGTAATGCAACACACTAGATAATAATTAGGTAACATCAGCAGAATTCATAAATCAATACAAATTTAGATTTAAAAATTAAATAATATATATCATGAAATGAAACTATATTTATTACAATAAAATTTAAAGTTACTGCAGTAAATGTTAATTTAAAATCTGGTAAGTTCTGGTAATTAAAATTCTATTAAAACTATGATACAACCAAGGCTGGTTTTATAACTAATATATAACGTCAGCCATGTTAACGCTGAGGTTATTTAATCATAGTTTTCGCTAAAAATGACCAAATAAAACATTATACTAAGGTTTTCTAAAAATCCATAAGAAATAAATATATGAAGCATTAAGTAATAACATTTTAAAGATAAAACAAATATACAATCATATAACGTTAAATACAGGATGTTTCTTTTAATATAGAAAAACTATTTGGCTTTAACGCAAACTAAAATCAAAAAAGTATTTTTTTAGAAAATATTTTTATTTTATTTAGTATTAATTGTAGTGTTTTTGCTGAAAGACAATACAACTAAAAAGCCTAGCTTAAGTGTGTCGAGCGAGCTCGCCTCTTAAATTTTGATTTACATTTTCAATATTAGTGCTATGTAATAGGAAACTAACGGCAATAGCCAAATAAATAGTTATCGTAATCATGCAAGCTGCAGGGTGTGAACAGTGTATACAGCTTATTAATTTTTCGAATGATATTCAGCAATTTCTATTGCTGGCAAAATATTCTCATCGCCCTTCGTGTTCACTTCCGACATTGCCCACGCACTTGAGCTTGAATCTGTTAATGGAAGTCTCTAGAGGTATATCTTCCTGCCTTAGTAACGCCACATCAATGCACATCCAGTTCCTATAGATGACTGTCTTCGAAAATCAGATTCATTTCCAGCCAGTTAAGATCCATTTAGAAGGATTTCCCAGAACGTAGACTGTGGTCTCTAGGCTTCTCCCTCGCAGTGTAAGACGGTTTGTTATGGAGGATATCCAGAGCTTTAAAGCGAAACAGATAGAAGTATCTGCATAATAATCCAATTTACAGCCCTGCAGGTTTCGCTTATGAAGCAATCGCTAAATTCTTTCAACTTTCCGTCCGTCCACACTGACTATGATGACGAATCTGTTAGTCACCTTCCCGTTGCAAGAAGAGCGAAGGTTTTTTCCCACCCCTATTCAAGAGATCAAATGTTGTATTAAATCAACTAAACCAGATAGGGCTACCTGCCCGGACGGTATCACTAATACTGCACTCGAGAAGTATCTACACACTGATTTGGAGTCACTTGCTTCAATTATTAACGCCATCCTGCTATTATGACACCCTTCGTCATCGTTGCAATTCTTAAGAACATCAAAGGCTATAGATTTTCCTAGAACTTCTACCCTACAGCCCTAAGCTCCTGTCTCTCAAAAACTGCGAAAGTTGTCATACGATCACGTTTCAAAGATGAATCGTTCTTACACAATATTTTGCAGGAACAACTTGGCTTCTACAAATTAGATACACTTCGAAAGCTAGAGACAGTTTTTGTGAATATCGCACACGCGTTCGATACTGTCTGGCACCAGGGAGTCCTCTTCACAATGATCAGGTAGACTTTAACCGTGAGATAGCAAATTACTATCTTTGCTGTTTGTCAAAAAGATTGGTTATTTTCGTCAAAGTCGATTTCTGTCAACGTCTTTCATGGTTATCTGCTTGCCCCAACGTTGTTCTCCGTATCCATGCAGGATTTCTCTCGAGAACCGGGCATTTATTTGGCCATATACGCAGACTATGCCACGATTTACATCTTTTCAAGTAGTGAAGCGATTGCATTGCATTTTATATGTTGTGTAAACAACATTAATTCTCGCATTACTTCAGCTAAGTCAATAGTTTACTTTCCCTTGTGTGTCAAAAGTTCATTGTCTTTGCGTATTAAAGTACTCATTTTTTTTTTTTTTTTATTATTAAAGTACTCATATGTATGGTTTTCCTTAGATTTATATAAACCTATGGGGTATTGACGTGATCGTGTTAGAATTCTGCTTTATCTGGAATGTTGATCTTTGCTGTGATATTGGGGTCCTTTTCTTACATCAGCATACCGGCCAACTTGCATCGAAGATAGTCGAAAGGATGAGAACATCCTCAAAACCAGTACTCCAGTAGACTCCCTTAACTCTAAAGGTCGCTGCCCCGAGAGCTCAACATCTTATACCAACACCTTGAAAGAGTGATTGATTTGTCATGGTCTCATTTCGTATGTGTTTAACAACTCACAATTACTCATAGTTAATAGCTAATTTATCAGAGGACCTTATCTAGTTAAATTCAGTAACCATTATCTGACTACACGATGTGACACATCTTTAGTGGTTGGTGCACCTAAATTTGTATTGATTTTCACTTTCGTACAAAGCTGTGCGGTACAATGTATTTTGTAGCTTGGCTATAGTTGTCCTCCTGTGATGTGAAATTATAACAAATTGAAGATCTGGAGGTTTTGTACGAGCACATGACGTAAATGCACAACATTAAAATATATATGAGTACTAATTATAACATAAAGGGAAGTAACGGCATTATACTTTACACCAAGCGTTATAATTTTCTAGTCATAACGTTAGGATAATCATATGTACATAGGTAATGTACATAATACGTAAAAGCGTACATTTCATATAGAAGATTATTAATTAATTAGCAAAGTAAATACGTATCCACCATACGCTTACCAGATGCTTATTACACAATCTAAATTCGTTATATCTGCATGTGATTAGGAAAGGAGAAGTCTATTAAGGTGTTTCTAGAGCAAATTCTGCATGACGCATAAATTTGCCATTATTTTCTGTGCGAAGGTGCTGATTTTTCTTACCGGCCTCTTTCATGTGTCCAGCTCACATTTACGTAAGACAACAAATTACCGATAGTTGATGCCATGCTACACGTAGATGGAAAGCAATTCCTTGTGTGATAAGCATAACTTTCGAATTGGTAATATACATAGTACATTAATGTAGAAGTAATTCGTAGTGCGTGATAATAAAGATATTCCCGTGGCATTGATGAATATCTTTAATGATAATTTATCTTAAAATAACTTTCTTCGTATTAACACTATTAAAATTCATTACGTACAAAATTTATAAACATTTTTTTGTAATTGGTTTGATAGAAATTGAATTTATTTAGTGTTTTGTTACAGAAACTGTCGAAAAGTTAAAAAATAGCGAAATCTCCTTGAGGCTATCACTAAATTAGTTTTTGGAAGGAGAACCTGTAAACATTTATTTATAAAAAAAACAAAACGTAGAAACCAGTAAAGCACAAATAGCACAACAAATTAACAAAGATTATCAGTAATTACCAAAGGCGTTGTTCAAAGTGTTTTCCTTCGACTGCTAGACAATGTCCCAAACGATCTTGAAAATGTCTTCGAGTGTCTTGTAAACTTTGCACTATAATGGAATTACAAGCTTCAGTTATTTTTCCTCTTGGTTCCTCCACACTTTCTGGTTGACCACTTTGGAGGTCGTAAACTTGTGTTCCTAAATGCCCCATAAGAAATAATTTAGTGATGTTAGGCCAGGACTGTGAACAGGCGACTGGAATGGTCCATATTGGTGAATCTAACTATCAGGAAATGTTTCGTTTAAAAACTCTCTGACGATGGCAGCAGAATGGACTGGTGCTCCATCCTGTTGAAATATTATTGCTGCATTGCATATCAAAGCATCCACCTGCTTATGATGGTTCAAATTTCCCTCAATAAAAAATGGCCCTAGTAAGTGATTTTCTAAAATGCCACACGCTAACTTTATCACAATAATGCGTATGTGATTTTTGTGTTCTGTAGGGATTTTCTCTTGCCCCAACCTGTCTCTTTTATTTGTTAACTTTGCCATTTAATGTGAACGAGCTCTCATCAGAAAATAGAATATTATTTAAAATATTTCGACATTCATTAATTTTTTTCCATTCAGAATTCACAGAATTCCAATCTTAGAAAGTAATCATGAGATAATAGTTTCTGCACATTTTAAATTTTGTACGACTTGAACTTTTCCATTTTCAAGGCTTTAAAATTGTTCTGCCAGAGAAGTAAGTGTGGAGGCGTCTTTTTCTTTAACCGCTGCACAGATATTCATTCTTAAATCTTCTGTAATAACATACGAGTTTCTTTTCCATTTTTTGTGTTCATGATTTAAGCAACCCGTGGCACTAAAAGCATTATAATATTTGAGTATTATGGTTTTACTCGGAATACGGCGATCGGGATATGCAGCAGCAAAATTCTGGCTGATTCCTCCACTAGACATACCTTTAATGAATGCTGTTACAAGTTCAACACGTTCTTTAGTTGTGACAACAGACATTTTGAAACAATTGTTCACAATAACCGGGTATTTGCCAGAACGTGTAAATAAAATGACATTTGTAAATTTTTGATCTATCGAATTATACATATATGTTTATTACCTTCAAGTTTGAAGAGTAAAATTAATCAAATAAAACTGCTTGTGGTTGTTCAAACAGTATGCATTCTGTAGTCTTATTGGTGATTTATTGCTAAAAGAAAAATTAGCACCAAATCTGCATTGCATCATAAGCTAACAAAGAGTATAATTTTTACCATGCAATTTCCTATGGCAACAGTTAAGAAAACGCACTGTACATTTAGATTCATGTTAAGTTCAGAATTAAGTACGTGTTGCTTTTCTTGGTCTAAATATTCACGTATAGCTCTAATATTAAATTCAGTTGTTTCACCATTAATAGCATTTCTTGGCGATCTCACATCTACTCGAGAGTTTCTTAGAAATTCTGTTGAAACAAATCATTACTTAAGATATCAGCATATCTAAAGTTATTCAAATCTACCGGACATCTAAATACTTTTGACATAGTATAATTTTTTTAAAAATTGTTAAACAAAACCTTGTTGCTGTGTTGTCGTGTTATAGAACTTGTATTTAGGACCCTTTTTTTAAATGGAACATCTTATATATTTTCTATTTTGAAATCCTTGTGAGATTTTAAAGTATCTTTGTATATGCAATTAGGTATATCTCTGACTTGCATGACTCTTGAGATATCGACTTTTCATTGTAATTTTTGGATGTACCCGGGCGAAAAGATTTTTTTTTAATCGACAATGAAGTAGAAGCTTTATTTTTTGTAAGTTTATAAAAAGATGTGGCCCAAACTTACGCAAAGTTTGCGAAATGTTACATGAACTGCCGAAACAGTAGATTTAAACTTTGAAAACTAAAATGGATTTGTTTCAATCGATTGTTAAATCTCTACAAAAAAAGTCCAGAAAAAATGTTATTACTGTCTTTCATCTAAATTGAAAGATAGGCTTAAATTATTTGCAAATTATTATACACAGTGTTCAACACTGAAAAGTTTACAGCCTCTATATATAGCTAACTGTTGTAAGACTGACAATTAAATTTAGACTTTATAAATTTGTCAGAATTATGGGTTATTAAATTTTCTAACCAAATGTTTGAATGAACTATGTCAAGATAGCGACTAGTGCGACAATAATATATTCTATGAAATTAAAGTAGGTACTTCATTTTTATCCAAAATGAATCAACTTATATTATGTTATAGAATGTTAGAGATGGTTAGAGTTGGTCAGAAATGTAAGAAATTTCTTTCGATTTTTTCTATGTTAATTATTGGTATTTTATTATTTGTGGATAATTTTGTGTCAAATTGTAAATAAATACTTTGGCAGCTTCGCACCGCTGTTATAAAGATAAGTTCTTACAAATAGCCTGAGAACTTCTCAATTTCCATGAAATATATGATAACGCTGTTATTCTTTCGCTGAGATTCCTTTAAATAAACAAAACGTTTCCATAAAACGTTTTTTGGTTTTATTTTTAAAACTTCGAATTGACTGCTTCGACACCCTTTGTAATACCTGAAAAACTGTTTTTGCTTAAGTTTAGCCATTTTGTTAATAAACCTGCAACGCATTAGGCTTCGACTTCAACAGGAACCTACAAGCTAGAGACCAAAATGTAAAAATATATTTGAAAAAGGTAAGTTGAATACAATTTCCATAATAGCACAAGCGACATCTAGATTAGAAATATGTGTTAATCATAGCTTGATTTAAAACTATCAAATTTTTATTTGAAATGATTTTGAAAATGTATATGGCTTCTCAAATATTTATTATTATTTTGCTTATTTGCGAGCAACTCTGTTGGATATCATGGCGGTTTTCTTCAGGTCAGTGATGGATGTAATGGTAATTTATAACACTCGATTTAGTAAAATAACTCTCGGTCGTAAATAAAATTATGTAGATTTAGTTTAGCCTACATTTATCTTCTGGGAATGCACCAAAAACAATTTGACGTGACCAATTGATATTTAGTCATTCTTGTACTCTGTAAAACTGAATTAGATAGTAATAGGAAACAAAATTAATCGCATTGAAGTGGTTCTTGGTAACTTATATCAGGATTCATTTCCAATTTGTCCATGGTTTTTACAAGTTCCACTCTCTTCAGCTTAGAAAGATTTGGACATTAGATAAGTCGTTTATAAATGGCGATGAACTCAAAATTGATCTTCGAGAAAACGGTTAAGCATAACCAATTACAACATTTATCCTGAAGATCAATATCAATGACCTTATTTGCTTAGTAAAATTTCATACGTAAAACTTATAGATATGACAAGCAGTACAATTGGTGTTGCAAGATCTAAAAAGATTGAAGTATTTATAAATCAATAAAAATTATCCAGAGTCAAAAAAAAATTATACGAACATAAAGTAGTATTTTACCAGGAGTAAATGTGAATGGAATAAATTGACTAACGAAAAATCGTATCTTTAAACACATTTGGCATACTGAGTTAATAGCTTCGTTTCAGAAAACATTAATAAAATTTTGTTTCCACCTTCACTTTTCAAATTTCACTTGCAATACATCGATTCAATGATACCTACACCCATATAAAGTAAAATCAAATTCTACGGAAATTAAAACTATAGTCCCTATTCAATGTATTAGATTCACTTTCGATCGCTAGCAACATCGTATTTGTAGTAGCCTTAAATAACGTTTATGTAACCTTATCCGAACTTGAGGACATATTTATGTAACGGAGCGATAACTAATTGGTAGCAGAAAAGCTCAGTTAAACCTTTTCAATTCTTCCGTCATGTACTTGTTGAACGAACGTATACATATCAAATTAAATCGGTATACCAATAAAAATACTGCTAGTAAAATTTATTCTTTGAATAACAATAAACTTTTTTTACTATTCAAAAAAGAAATGAAGTATCAAACTTTTCAATAATAACTATAAATATCTCGTAAAATGGAGCTTTGATTCAGTAATAACTTTCTCGTTTAGTGTAACACCTAGTAATTTCTTCGAGAGCGATATGCAGATAATAAAAATCATCTTACGCAAATCGCAATAAACTGTAGTCGTCGCCTTGCTGACTAATGGAATTGTCCTCTTGCTTTCACGTCCGCTAAAGGAAATTTCATTTTTTGGTTTGTGATGATATGCACATGTCTAAACACTTTATCGAATGAATAAGCATTTTCCATTAACAGGTTGACTTACATATTCTGTACTTTATTCAAAGATCCAAACTAACGAAAAAATTTCAATAACTTGTAGGTATAGTATTTTTAATTATTGCAATTTAGAAGAGATATAGCATGGAATAGCGAAGTTAATGCAGAAAATTTACCGCTACTAATGTTATAAAAAACGTTTGGATATCGGTGATCGATATAGGATAAAAAACGATTTATAATTGATTAAGATATAGTCAACAAAATGCCTATCCTTCGTTAAAATACCATCACGAGAAAAAAATTAAATTTATGTTAAATTTAATTTATAAGACAGAATGTAATAATCGTAAAATTTTAAGTATTTCAAGAAATCACAAGTATGTAATAAGAAAAAAACCATCTAATACGGACAGTTACTACTTGTGGAAGTTGTGTGATTATGACTAGGTGAAAGTAATAGTGTAAATAAATAAACATAATGAGTCAGTTACAGACAGTATTACGCATTATATGCATTTGTATAATATGAGTATGCTTATTTGTTCTGTTTATAAATCGGTACGTGTAAATGTATGACACGATTTTTATTATAATGCACTTATATTTTATGGGATATGTACCACATTTGTATTTTCAACTTTCACACAATAAGTACATACGTCCATTGTGTGGAGATAATAAAAGTGATATAGTACATATAAAGCATTCGCAAAATGAAGAGAAGTTATATAATAATAGTATTTTTGACGTAAAATTTTGCAATTTTGTTTTTATTTTCATGTAAAATATCCTTTCGATTTTAGTTTGTAAGTTAAGAATTAGACGTAAAATTAATTACTCGAAATGGTAAAAGTGGACGGTAATTTATTTGGCGTATGTCAAGCACATGTCTAACAAAGTTCTACAATATCTCTCGACGATACTTCCTTTCTGAGGTTTTGTTGATTATTGTGTTCGGGCGGTGTGAGCGGTATATAATTACGTAGGTCGAAGAAACGAGCAATCTCTGAAAAAGTAAATGTTTAGATTGAAATAGACCTCTAACGTGTTTGATGTATATAGTTTAATGCATACAAAAGCAGTGTGTCTCAAATATCCTAAACGTATTCCAGAATTTCATAACATTTCTCGATAATCCTGATTCTCCACAATCAATTGTTACAAGCTGGGAAACATGGTTAAAAGAAACAGTTTCTTTGAAGCAAGTCTAACGAAATAATTCTGTAGTTTTATAATTTGATTCCAAAGAAGCTAGAAAGAAATTGAAAAATTAGTTTTCAATTTTTTAAATATTTTGTCCCTAACGGAAATAATGAGTGCACAATGAAAAGTCAACCACTCTTATACTATATTACTACTATAGCATATGTAACTAGAGTCGGCAAAGAGGAGCAAGATTCAGTGCAGTGCGGAGAGCAACGTATCCATTGGTCGTTGTGAGTGCTTATCAGTACGCATATACTTAGAAAATGTCGGTACGTTTCGGAAGCGGCGTATTTCGAAGAAACTACTACGTAATAGCGAGTATGTCGAATTTAGAATGTGAAGGCGATAGAATTAAATGTGTAAGATGCGACAACTATTTGACGTTTGTAGTTGAAAGCGTGAACGCCACCTAAAAAGTATAAAACACTGTTCTACAATCCATGGCAAACGATACAGAGAACAATTAACATTTGATATAGGTGTTTGTTTTAATCTATGTAATCTACCGTTCATTTTACTAGACCAAGAAGCATTTGTTTCCTTCTGGAGCAAGTATTCGGATTATACATTACCAAGTCGGCCATCGATAAGAAACGTTATGCCATCTCATATCATTATTTTATGTGTAAACATTCATGCGTCTGTATCGCCTATGCTTACTCATGAAAGTCAGAAACATAGATGATGCGAGTAGATAAACATTACTAAACGGTCGCCTTGAAACGGCTGCGCAATCTCTCCACGTTTTTCTCCACACTGCACTGAAACTTTCTCCTCATTGCCAAGACTACATATAACTGTTACAATCTTTCTAGGGAAATAAATTGGAAATAGAGAAGTATAGATGGTCTACAAGAAGTCCGGATTTAACGGTATTTAAACGAGATCAGTATCAGATATCAACTGCGACACATATTTAATTAATTTAGGAGTTGTGCATCCCATGCCGTTCAAAACTTAAACAGAAGAATTCAATTATGTATTGCATAAAATGCAATAGAAAAATTAATGCAATTAATTTCTTGTATTTTTCTTTTGTCTTCTTGGTTTCCTTTTAAGAAGAAATACATGTTGTACTAAATATGCGAAAGCAATATTTCAATACCCTAAGTATTTCTTTGTACATTATATTGTTGAAATTAGAAGAGAGGAAGTTATTTAAGGAAGCAATAGAGGAAATAGGTCTTTATTAAGGAAAATGAATACGAAAATTATTTCGCGTTTAGCTGAAGAAGTTACCTTAACAAAGCGTTTCGGTATGATTTTTTGTTAGACTATTATGTAGATTAGAATTTAACGACTTTGAATTTGAAATATTTTGTACATATCTCTTACGTATTAACAAAGGTTACTTTAATTATGTAAATATGTATTATATTATTAGATATCGACAAATCGTGCTTTTATATAAGAGCACTTTTTCCTCCCGGCGAAATGGTTTGCTGAAAAAACTATAGACTCATGCCTAATGTTGTAAATATTTATTCAACTTATTCATTTTGAGATTACTCTGCAAACTTTATAAGCATTTATTTTTATTTTATTTATCTAATTTATTATTAGATTTATTATATTAACCGCACGTCTATGGTGCGGCACTCATATTGCTGTCTCTAGTAATTAGATTAGTTTATTCGAAAACATAATAAAAAGTAATGTTCGTTTAATACTTCCTCGGTAGAATAAATTATTTCACATATATAAATAAATCTATATTTAATTGCCTTATAGCTAATATATAATATTTATATAATATTTCCTAATATTGGCAAAATTCTTTTATGGCACTTATTTCAGAAATCCGAGAAAATACTAATCAAATACTATATATTTTCTACTCCGGAATAAATTAATAGGATTTATGTGTGAAATAAAAAAGACAGATAATGTAAAGATATATACATACATTATGTATTTAGTCAATTTTCATTAAAAAGAGGAAACATAAACGCCACAGAGTTTAATTATATTCAATTGTTGGTTTTGTAATAGATTCGTTAATTTATTGGCTCCAGTATACATCGACATTATTTAGGGCTCTCTTGTGTTCTGTTCTGTACAATGGTATTACGTTGTTTGCTTTAGCTTCTTCATTATCCTAATGTCTTTAGGTGACTTTCTAGGTCATGTCATACGTTTGCTTTAAATTCAGATAACTTTGGCCACTACGTTACCAACAAATTGCAGAGCATTTGAAATTGGATTTAGAACTAAAATAGAACCTGAGTTGCAAGCGTTACTTCAAAAAATTGTCCAATGTAATATATGTAGGTATGTGGAATTTTCGGAAAATTCAGATTTTCATATTTGTGATAGATCTTAGATTGGTGATTTTTGTATAAATGCCCCTCTAAATAATTTTCAGATGTTTCTCGGGGTCACTTTATTTTTTTCCCGTAGCTGTACTGTAAACCGTTTTTGAGATATGACCGAGTGCCATTCTTAGTTGGCCATCCAGTACATTGTTTTATGCTAGCACAACAATAATAATTTTCATCTTCATATCATTGATTCATAAAAAATAACTAATTAAAAGACAGCGTGTATCATTTACGCTTAGCGTTTACAGAAATTAGCTTCATATCACGGGTCGAGAGCCGCAGTGGCTGGGCGACAGACTATCGTTGTGGCGGTTGAGGTTTCAATTCTCTGAAGAGACGGTGACATTTTTTCAGGAAGTTGAAATACGGATCGACTGCATTATAAAAGGCGGTATGATGCTGTCACAAAGCCATTTTAACACAATTTACACACACAAAACTACACGGCAGAGAGTTGCAGTGATAGCTAGACAAGTAGTACAGCTTAAGGAGTCACTGCAACTAAGCACCCACTACGCATTAAAAAAAACCTATTAAATAATGAATGGTTATACGTCGATACCTAAGTAGGATAGAGAAAATATTATTTTTCTTTGCTTAGTGCAAAGGAATGAGCCTTAAAAGATATTAAGACGAATTAATATAACTGAAAATTAATCTATGAACATTTTGCAGACCTATAAAAACATGTTATAGATTTTCCAGCCAAGAATTACGTAGGTACGGATTTTATTTATACATATTTTGCTGTATTTGTACTACTTACATTCATAAATAAATAAATACTTTCTTTAATATTGCTTATTGCTGAGTGTATCTAATTATCTATACTTATTTTGGGTTACTTATTAATCTAGTTTCAAATAAACCTCTATATTTATATATTTTCAAATTTCTTAAGACTACGACCGCAATAAACTAAGATACATATGAAGAAATACAAATTAATTTTTTCTAAAATATATTTACTAAAGGTCTTCAAACTGTTAACTACGATTTAGTGTGCTATGAATGCTAGACGAAGTGTAATTATTATTTTGACACGCTTTAGTAATTTTAACATAAACTTTTAGTACACTATGTGCACCTTACGTGTATGCAAAAATATGAAAGTAAAGTAAATTATATGCAATTAATATAACATGGAAAATATTAGATTAATTGCAAATGCAATCACCAAAACATGCAATGAAAATTACAACAACTTTTATTTCTTTTATCGTAGTAGCTTTTATATAAGTATCTATTACAAGAATACGACCTAAAAGTTAATGTATTTTTAACTTGCTAATTATCGATATATTATAATGTAAAATACATATAAATAGTGTGGGTTAATTTTCATTCGTAACAATTTACGAAACGAGTGTGTCCACTGTACCTAAAGAAATGTGGTCGTTCGGGAAAAACTAATACTGTAATAATTATAATCGTATTCCGAAAAATCGGAAACGAAGAATGAATATTAATACAATATCATAGTGAAGAACCATTTACAGTTATTTTCATTACTATTAGTGTTAAGGGCACTATTTTTAAAAAGATGTCTCACCATGAAAATTCCATACCAAAAAACTCGTTCACTACTATGAACACCGAATTATATATTACAATCATTCGCAATTAATGATGATTGGTTGTTTTTACTGTGGACAGGGAATCCTCACAGATATGACCTTAAACCTCTCGAGCAAATTGTATCCGTACAACAAATACAACCAATCGAGGAGTTAGTTTCTCGTATATCTGTATGCCGAGCAATGGACAGGCATTTCCTTTGTATTCCCATAATTTCTGCATAGGGGAATATATGCTATTGCCATGTGACACAGGTGTTTATTTAGTGCGAAATGATCTACTATGGTCTCTGTTAGTGTAAGCTAGTCACAAGGAGAGGGCTGTGACAAACTCCCATGCATTGGTTCTCGATCTGTAAATGATCGTCCACTGTCATCTAATTCCGTTGCATTTGGCAGAGCACAAGAGGCTTCAGAGTTAAACATCACAGTCTAGAGCGTCCTAAGTGTTGTGTGGTGGTTTAAGAAAACGTCTATTGATCTATTCTTGTGGAGGTAGCTTAAGATATACTTTGTCCAAAAACCTGTATGATGATTAATTCAACTTGAAAAATGGCGGAAGCCTCTCTAAACTAATTGTGCCGAAGCTTCTCTAAATTAATTGTTTCATCGTGTAGTTTTTTTTCTGTCCGCAGATCTTCATGGCTCATGTAATTTTTGCAATATTCGAAAATCAGTACAAAACCTCATTGTCTTTTTTGCGAATGCAAAATTCGGTTCTCTCCCCTATGAAAGTAACTTCATTATACCTTCAAGGGAAACTAAGTAAGGTGCAGTATTCTCTCTCTTTATATACAGTGCCACTGTTCATCCGACGTATCACCAAGGATAGTGGAAAAAGTACAAAAGTACTTGTTACCACATCTATGAAATAGATCAATTGACAAAAATACAAGATTGGTAAAGTTTTAATAATTCTGCAATCTCAGTAAAAAATATAGAATAGGATTAGAGGTAGTATGGCACGCTCTCAATGATTTGATAAAAAGGAACCTCCTTTAGAATATTGGTGATTGTGAGTATGCGATTATTGTAACAACAAAATAGAAACAATATTCTTCGGTACGTTGATCAGTGCAGTGTTTCATTTACTATTCATTAGTTTACTTTTGCAAAGATGATGTTAACGAATAAACCATACATTTTGATTCCAATTATGTTATACAGAAGTGTCAAAATGCGAATTATGAGGTAAGTAACGGTAATATAATATTATATGTATGGTAACTTTTGTATGAGAATTACTTGTTCGCTTTTAATGTTGTATTGTCAATAAGAATATTACATAAAATAATCTGTTAACATACAAAACTAAACGGAGTTCATAAATATTCAAAACGTCTTATTGTTATAGAATTGTCTAGAAAGTGTTGCATTGTTTACCAATTTTTAAGGATTTTTCAAGTTCTGCCACTGATTTATGAATGTTTACAATCTGCAACTCTAGATACTAAGAACTAAACTTACTAAAAAAGTTATAATACCTCACATATAAAAGATTTCCGGTTATCTGAATATAGTATTCAAGCCCACTATTACACACAAGGACAAAAACAGTTAAAATTCTAGATTGGGTGTGTGCGCGGTTTTTAAGTAATTAGTAAATAATTTTTACTGGGATTGTTATAGAAGATGGAGTTTTTAAATTGGAAAATCGTGTCACCTCTCTAGGCATGTATACAAATCGTGTCAGGACTAATTTGTAGCAGCGCCCTAGAAGATCAGTATTTGTTCGAATTATTATTCGTTGTTAGGATCTATGAATCCATATACCTATTATACAAATTTAAATAACTTTTTGCTAGAATTGACTTAAAGAACATTAATATAATACTGCTCTATCTTTAAAATCACATTATAATATGTACTTATAAGATTATAAGTTCTATAGAATGCCTAAAGAGAAGGAAAAAGCAAACGTCTAATCGTGGTAGTACATAACAAATGTGGCAATATTCAGCAATCTGTTCCTAGAGACATCAAACAGATTACTACTCTCATAGTACGTATTGTAAAGCTTTGAAATCCTATTGATTGCAGACAAAACATTCAGGTCTGTGTACATGGGAGGTCCAGGTCTGATGCTAAAATAAGGAACATGGAGCCTAGCAAGAGATAGTAATATACCCTTATGAAAATAGTTATTGAAAATTTTGTACAAAATATATAAAGCGGCAATCTTCCGTTGGTGTCTGAGAGGATATACACAAAATTCTTTCCTCATAGGGCTGTAAAAAGCGAATGAAAGATTTCATTCTGGACTCTCTGAAGTAAATCCTTATTCCTCTTTCTTTGTATTAAGGAACCAAACAGAAAAAACATATTTTAACTTCGAATGTACAGTGGTATTATAAAACAAAATAATTTACTTTAAACTCGTAAAATCATATTACGTGTAATAAGACCTAGATTCTTCAAAGCTTCGCTGGTCACCACCCATAAATGTTCAATAAATGTTGGATTCGTTTTCTTAGTAGAGCTAGAATTTGTTAATATTCAAGTAAAGTTTACTTAATTGTCTCCACATGTGTAAGTTACTTACTTAGGTCGTTTTGGAATTGTAAATTTGTACCGGAATTGACTTGTTTAGAACGTTTAGAATTGTGTAGTAGTTGTATACGTCAGGTATGTCATTTATAAATATAAGAAATAACAAAGGACCCCAATACCAGACGTAACCATTAAAGGCGCAGAACAAAACTCATTGTAACAGACGTATCATCTTCTGTTAGAGAGATATGAGGACAATAGTTCCAACAAACCGTGAGAAGAGCCAGATCCGTACAATTTTGAGAGAAGGACATCATGGTCAAACTCTTTCGCAAAATCCGTATAAAAAATGCCGATCAGTGGATAATTGCAAATAATTTTAGTTTTAAGAACTATTTTATTTATTTGGTTTTAGACTTAATCTATGGAAGGAGATGTACTTGCTCTCAGGTAAGATATTTGGAAATTAGTAGGTATTCATATATTTCTTATTATAATTCCTATCGCCACATTGGTGGATAATGTATATTTTTCTAATACCTAAATTCAGTAGAGTGTCTATTGGTAATTTCTTGCAATGCTTATATTATTTTATTTTGCATTGTTAGTAATGAAAATGATTACTTTCATTTGAGTAGTAGTAGTAACTATCCACAGTATACTTTCTCCAGTTATCTTGTAGCATCTTTAGTCATGGTCAATTTTTTATGTGTTATTTATGATTAATCACAATGATCAATTACAATTTGAGATGAAACATACACTTATATCTTCATAGTTATATAACATCTAATGACTGAAAGTTACAAATTAAGATGGAACAAATAAACGAGACAATGGCATGTATGAGATAGGGAATACAATTTGAAAATATTTTTCAATTAAATAGTTAGTTTTTTTAATTTATAAAAAAATATACACAATATAAAAATAGGAAACAACACAAACATAACAAGAGAAAGATCAACAAATTTAACAAGAAACTAATGACTATATATCGTGAGGTAATCAGTTCTTTTGTGGGGCTTGTTGGACTTGAACTTGTTGGGAAGAGTAACCACCATGTTGGTCGAATCCGCCACCGCTTCCGCCACCAATACCGCCTGTAAAAAGACAATTGCCATTAGTCACTTTATGGATGCTAACAAGTGATTGACGAATCGGTAAAAATGATGAGGTGTATATAAATTTGTTTTTATAAATTATGTTTCAGGCTTGATAAGTTAGGCATTAAATAGAAGCAGGATAAGATGTATTGTTTGATTTATCCACAAATGGATTGAGTTTTTATTATAAAAAAATCGTTTCGTAAAGTAATTTCCGGTGTCATAAATAAACTGTAACTAAATTATTTATCACTTCATCTGAATATCACTGCTACATTAATAAAAGATCTATAGTTTGGCTGTAATTATATGCAGATTAATTAATTTATTCTTCGCATAATTTTCATATAAGGTAATAGTGTGACTGGTTTTGATAGAGTGAAAGCATGATTTTAGTTCCGGAAGGTGTAACCTAACATTCTTTTTTAAGAATGGTATCGTAAAACGAGTACATGCCTTTCTTTAATTTTTCTGCCTGACTATATCCTGATCATTACATATTGATGTAAACTTATTACCGGTAGATTCAGATTATTGTTTATAACTGTGTATATGAAGGAAATATCATTTATAGTGTGCTGGTAGGATTTTGATACAACGGAACGGTATGAATATATTTAGTGTTTTTCTAATTTTCGAGTAGTTGAAATAATTGGAATTTAACTAAAACTGATCTTACCAAGATGCGACGATGGTACTTCAATTGGTACAGGTACAGTCTTAGTTACTTCAACTGGGTATGGTTTTGGAACATGTACGAGTTTTGTAACTGGAACCGGTACTGGTTTTGGTACCGAATATGGAACAGGTACTGGATGCGGTACGCTGACTGGATATGGCTGTGGTATTTTGACAGTAATAGTTTTCGTAACTTTCACGGATTCTGGTGGAATTTCTCCTTCCGTCATGGTGCCTAAGTCTTGGATTTGTTGATCTGGGAAGTTTAATCCGGTAAAACTAGCGTCATCTGGAACTGCCATCAATTGAAAATTCGTTGGTGGCGAGGAATCTGCTCCTGGGCCGCTACCGCCACTGGCACTACCACCTCCTCCGCTTGCTAAAAGTGCTAGAGACGAAAAATCGTAATCGCCGCCAGGTCTTGCCTGTGCTACAGCAATGCAGCAGATTGCAAAAGCGGTGACCTGTAATAACAAAATTAATATATAGCAATAAAGGCATACTTTAAATTAAGTAACATTATACAAAGAGTAATGATAAATTAATTCAAAGGATTTGCAAGTGTGTTGACTATAAAATATGTAGAAAAGATTTACACTTTCTCTTAATTACGTGCTTGCAAAAAAACTGCAACTCCTTTTACCTATTAACAGGTTTTGATGATAGAAATTTTCTGCGGTAGAATTCATAAATATAAAGCAGTTTAAACATGATTTTAAGGCACTAATATTCGTTTGTATATCTTTTTTCAATTATGTAAAGCAAATGTATTAGAAATAACAAACTTATTTAAAAATATTGAAATAAGTGGCGTTAAAATAAGAAAAACATTAATAATTGCCGTAAAATATTAAATTTAGTATAAAAAAATTTTTAAATCAAAAATATATTTGTTTTTAATATCAATTTTCAGTAAAATATTGTATTTGAATAGATTTTTGGATGTACATATATACTACATAAATTAATAATCGTTACAGTAACCTGCAACAATACGGACATTTCTTGGTATCTGCTGGGTCTCATGATTTAAGAAGCCAGTGTTTCAAACAAAAATACAATAGCAATCTGTTGAAACGTTCCTGTATAAATTATCACGCCATTCTTCGAAAAGATACTATCTGACAAAACCATTTAAACGAATATACTTACGAAATAATTCATTGTAGTTTGGCGTGTGGATACGTCAAAGAAAGAAATCTGAATTCTACTGGTAATAAAATTGAATAGATCAGTTTATATACACGGGAACATGAAAACCAAATCGGAAAGCATTTCAAAGTCATTTCACTTTCTTTCTCCAAGACCCTGACCGTGGCTGACGCTCAAATTACGTCCATTTCTTCGGCCTAGCTCTGGATAGCTCCATCCTTATCCGTTACTTTTACTTCCGCTTAATCTATTTGAGATGAAGATAGTGGATTCGTAGAGCAAAATATCTATAACGTAAAAGTTGAGGAAGGAACGAGAGTACAATCACTCTCTGGTGCTGTTTAGAGCGACACCGTTCACTTAATTCTTCGTGGTTTTTGTTCGGGTTATTTTCTCCTAAAGTAGCCTGCATATCGTGATATTCTATGAAAACATACATTGTGGTATTGCGTTCGTGCGATCAAGGTAAGATCTGCATAACGTGTGATGGAAAATATGATTTTCTACGCACGTAAGTACACACGATATGGCTTCGGAAGTTAATCATGCCGAGTTTAACATATACGGTATATCTGTTTGGGGGCACATACATATTCAATATACATATAATCAGTTCTATCTTATGGTATGCACAGTTTAAATCTCATTTCTCAGGAAATTAGATTTTTCGTTATGCTCATTGTTAGCTTGCAAGCAAGATTACAACGTTAACTGATTTTTCTTTTATAATACTAACGTATCGTTAGTTCTATTACTGCTTAAAGTATGTCGTTTCTGACAGATTGCTTATACAAAGGTTGCTAACGCTATAATTTGCTGCGACTAGCATTTGTCAAAAATTAATCAAAATTGTACATTAAATTTATTTCGCTAGTGTTTATCTATTCGCTGCGCGAAACTGGTTAATTGCCAGAAAAATAAAAAAATTAAAAACTTTCAAACATTTTATTTTATTCACTATAGTGATATGTTGGAGAGATAATTGAGGAGCTTTAGGAGCAATTTCTACACCGACATGTAATGCTTATAAAGTACATAGTAGGTCGTAATGGCAGAGCTGCATACGAGGAATAAGTACAATGCCCTCTGCATCTGGTAGTATAGATAGAGGCAGCACTTAGCATAAAAGTAAATTAATAAAAGTAGAATAGATTCAAAAGAGACTCATTTTTGAATACAGTATATAAAGATAGATAAAATATATACAGTGTAGAAAGATAGACGAAAATGTTTAAACATGTTTGACTATAAAGTATTCTCGGTGAGCATGCATAGTTCAAATAGTGTTGGCCTTCGACAGAGGAAGAGGCGAGACGTGATGAGACGAGACGAGACAAATCGAGACGAGACCAGTCAACAGATGGTCGAGAAAAGTTTTCTAGTCTTGTTTCTCTCGTGACAAAAATTACTTAGGTACCTCTTAATTTACCCACTCTATATAATTGTTCTGCTCCAGAATTGTAGCGTAGAGTTGAATTGATACCATTCACATGGAAGTAATGTTAAAACATGTCCAAAAATATAGTTGAGTGTATTGTGCAACAAAGAAATCGGAAATATTTACAATTAATAGTCTCGAAGTAATGAATTCATATTTACCCTAATACAAACTCAAAAAAACTGCTGCCTTTTTACAAAGTATTATTATAAATCAAATTTGAATAATTTTTTGAATTATTTTTTTAAGTATTTTTTTTATAAAAGAATATTAAGTAAAAAGGTAAAACATTATTTATTTTAATTAAAATTAAAAAATTTCAAAGTTAATTTTTTTTTATACAAAAGTCCCAACTAAAAGAAGGAAAAATTTTTAAAAATTTCCAAAAAGTTTTAATCAGGAATTAATTTAGTTCGTCGTGATTACCACGCATTTTTGAACAGTGGAAACTAATTTTTATATAGGTTTATTGAATTTGAATAAATTTTAATTTTGTTTTCACTTGGGTATTTTTCAACGTACAACAAGCTTTCGTATTCTGTTCGCTACACTTGGCTGCAGAGTTACGAATTCGCGAACCTTTGAGATTAATTTTTTAAACCCCAATTTTTAATTTAAAGAGTAAAACTCAAATTTTCTTAATTTTATTATAAATGAAATTTCACATTACAGTCTTTGTCAGGGGGCAAAGTTATAAATTATTTAAATACTCAGTCTACGTGAGATTATTTAAAAGTCATGAAAACAAAGCTTGGAAGTAAACGGCGAAAGATATAATACCATTTTTACAAAAGTTGTGGTTAGGGGTATAATTTTCTAAAGCACTTTTAAAAAATACAATCTATGCTTTTAGAAATTTGACTTACATACTGTATGCGTTCCATTATTTATACATTAATCCTATAGGGAGCTCCAAGTTTACAATTATTTGAATTCACCTAGAGGTACATTGTGTATTTTGCGATTTTTTTTTGTAATTTGCATATACATACATACACTGGGTCAATAAATTATTAGCTCGCTTAAAACATGATTGTTCTGACAAATTAAAATACAGCTATCATCACTGTATATATTAGCAAAATGACAGGTAATAAAGCGCAGAGGTACTAAATTTCATTATTTTCTTTTCAACGGTTCCTAAATTAAATCTTAAAAAACGCGTCGCTTGGTGGTCGAATAAGCCTTAGGTAGGGTCTTATGTTTTTATTAACCTTCTGGTCCATCTTCCAGTTTCAGAAGCGTCACTCTATCTATCTTGCCAGGTGTCAAGAGCTTTCTCTCTGGCTTCCGTCCGTGTCCTGGGTCCCGCGTTCTTGTGTTTGTAGATGTGAGGAGTTTTATTAACTTAAGGGTTTAATAAATCTAAGACCGCAGTATACGTGCTATCATCATTCGATGCAGCGTTTAGCATTTAGAGTAATGATATTGCGAGTGCCAAACTTGTATGCCTATTCAATTGTTTTTCCCCAAAAATTATGGTTATCAGATTTTAATTTAGAATATTTAGATACTTTTCGTTGAGACTTTCCTATTTAATATAATTATCCAGTTGTCTCAAAACTTATGCCAAAAACAAATTTCACGGTCTTTTCCATGTCTAACAATGGAAAGACTGTTAAACTAGATACTCAATTAAATTTTATCCTGTTTGTTTCTTACCAGTCACTTTGAAGTATTGATGCTATCACAAATCATAAATACATATGTAGATTCGTTTAGAGAGTTTTACTAAACGAGTTGTCTTTAGCATCAGTTTCGCATATTTAGATGCTATGGTAGCAATATCATTGTTGTTGACGGCTTACTTTTGCAAATCGAAAAGGCGAAGGAATTTTTGTCATTACACTTTTAATCACATGTCGCATTGAAAATTTGAATACATCCTGGTTTTA